>JAPMNP010707800.1:0-10247 GCA_029874935.1 Atherina boyeri
TGGCATCCAGGCTACCTTGCAGCGAGAATAAAATCGAGCTGCGTTCAAGGTAGCCTGGGAAAACCCAGGCTAGGACACTTATGCAACCTCATAGAATCAGAGATGCAGGCTTTTGAAAACTGTCTGCTGATAACAAGCTGTATGGTCCCTCTGCTCTTTTGTCTGCAGGACACGACGTCCATTGTTTCTGACCTTAAAACAGAGTTCCGCATAACTCAGACCAATTTAAAGTAGGTAGCCTATCAGCCCCATGATGATGATTTAAGTAAGTCTATATTTGGACATTACTTGTTTGTCCTCCGGCCCATTCAACAGTTTCACCCCACATACAGACACACAAAAATATAGTGCTTATATAGTACTAAAAACTTGGCTTTAATCCGCCTAAATAGCAATTATTATTTACCATTTTAGGTAATATGTTCATGCATTTCATGTTCCATCTCTTTGAATGTGCTTGGATAAATCAAGCATTGTGATCACATCACTGTGACCTCATTGACTACTTTAGGAAATTGTGAACTTAATAAATCAGTTAATTGGAAAATAAATATACAGATTAATAAAAAACAAACAAATAAAATAAGATGAGGTGTAACGAAGGATTAACCTTCACCATTACTTGCCAAATACTCTTATAACAAAAACAAGGTTGCGGTGATATTTCTGACTCCAGTTTAACTTACTGTACATTGCATTTTGATTTACAAGTGAAGAGCTTTCCTTGAAAAGTGTTTGTAGCGTTGCATTAAGACTTTAACAAGAGCAAATCCTCATTCAAACTGACACTTTGATATAAGATGAAGAGAGGGACTTGAATGATTGACATTTCAACTTTGTTTAGTGGGTGTCATTGTTTATACAGTTTTTATTGTCAGTTTATTGTCAGTTTATCTGTAGAAAATTATTATGATGTACAAAATCATCAAAGTTGGTCGCCAAAAACCATAAACAAAGATGATGTGGACACATTCAAACTGACAATCCATGGTTCAGTGCCAAAATTCATGTTTGATCGCACCTTTAAGGGCTTTAAGGACAGTGATGTCGGATTTATTTTGTCCTTCCTTTTAACACAGTAGCAAAGTATGATCAGTGCAGGAGAAAGTTTCATTATTCAACTTTTGTTTGCAATGAGTGTATGATAGTTAATAACAGTGTTTTTTTTTTTTTGGCGTTTATCAAAACTTCTGAGTGCTGCAGAGAATGTTCATATTTCTAAGGGCAGGCTCAAGATACATTTAATTAATTTGGCTTTTAATTAAAAGTCTTGTTATGATTTTATTCTATTTGACATTTTATTTGTAATTTTTTTAAATGTATATTTTAGCCCACTTTTGATTAATTCATTATTTATTTATAATGTCTTAGCTATTTTCATTATTATCTAATTTTATTTCATGTTCTTAGTTTATATAGTTTTATGTTTTAATCCATATCCATATATTGGGCTGGCTAGGTATGAAAAGTGCTTTTTAAATAAAGTTGATTTGATTTGAAAAGGTTACTTTCAAATCATCAATCGTGTCCTTGACAGGTGAGGCTTTTCTTTTTTACATCCATCAGATTCTGCAGTTCTTCTTTTGTCCACCAGGTGTCCTCAGTCACCAACCTTCACCAGTTTCCTCCTGGGTTTGACCAGAACCTTCGATATGAGTAGGCTACCTATATCCAGAACTTTCGATATAAATTATTGTCATTGATTTATATCGAAAGCTCTGCCTGTATGTAAAACTCTGGATTTGACCACGTTTTAAAAAAAAATTATTTATAGTTTTATTTTTTTAATTAAAATAAATATTGAGTCCAAAATAATGCGTTACATGACTGAAGTGATTTTGATAAACTATAGCAGTCAGATAAGACTTTAAAAGTAGGCTAATGTTGCACACTGGAGGGCAGGCACGTGCCTATAAGGTAAAGTGAAAAATAAAAGGTGTTGGCTATATTTTCCCAGACCTGTTTTTATTTGTTCATCTATTCATTTATTTGACTTTTTCCACCTTTCATATAAATTGGCATAAAGTAGGCTACTCCATCCGTCATCACATCCATGCCATTTTGGCCAGCAGAAAAACTCTAGGAGTGGATTTATAATCCAGCTAATTCCTGATTTTCTCTCAGAGACCAAACCCAGCTGCGCCGATCGGACCTTCAGCATCGACCCACACTTTCCCTCAACTTCATCCGTGAACTAAAGCTACAGATGGCAGTCTTCGTGTTTAACTGAAGGTGACCAATGTTAAGCCTCAGTCCTTCGATAACTCACGGGAGGATTAAATATAGTTTCTCTGTGGCGCGGCCCTGAATGTGGTCAACAGAGACATCAGACACACAGGTACGTTTTTCCCCTCCCTAAACCATTTAAGCTTGTTTGCATGGCTGCTACTTCTTGCTATATTAATTTTATTTGATTGCAACTATATTGCTGTGGATTGTTTGCAGACAGTCCACGTCTCTATGTATGAAGTCTTTAAAAGTTTTTCTAAATTTCTCACTTATCTGGGTATTTTTCCTCTGTGGAATGTTGATGCAGAAAAATCCAAATCTTTGGGCTTTGTTAATTCCTCATTTTCTTGTCCCAGGACATGAACCCCTTTTAACTACTTGTTTACAAAGTTCTGATCCATTTGATGGCGACCAGGAATATGATGTGACAAATCTGCCAAACATGCAATTACAGAGATGATCATCATACAGTGAACACAGTTTGTCTTTACATTTGTAAAGACTTAGCAAAGGTTGTTTATGATAGACAAAAAAATAAGAGTTAAATCATATTCCTTCTTTTTAATTGATAGTGATTTAGCACAATGAGCCTTACATTTATCCCAGCATCTGTTCCTTCCAGATTGTATTGTCTGATTTTGTTGTATCGTGGTGGGAAAAGGGGCTTCTACATTATTAAAACTACTAATAGAAAAGCATCTCTTTTAGAATATATTCAAGTAAAGTTATAAACTATTGAAGTATGATTGTTTATTGCTGGCTCATACTGCATGAGGCTGTTTGTGGTTTTATTTAGATGTAAACAAGCCAGTAACAGGTTGGACTGAAGGGTTGAGTGACGGCCGGGCGGGTGCTGAAGATGGGTCGGAAGCTGGACCTCACCGGACTGTCAGACAACGAGGCGGCACATGTGCTGCAGGTGGTGCAGAGAGACATGAGGCTGCGCAAGAAGGAGGACGAGCGACTCAGGTGACTTCTGATTTCCAAGATTAATGTTGGTTTGAAAGCTGCGTATCTGTTTCAAATCACCTGAAAACTATACATTTACTCATTTATTCTGATTTAGCTTCCTACATTTGGAGAATCATTTTACATTTGCTTATTTCTGCCTCTTTAACCCTTTATAATGAGCATCTTCATTTTGTAGTTACAGACACAGCTTCTCATTTATCGCAGGTGGTTTTTAAACTGACTCATAAAACTGAAAAGATTTTATGAATATATGTCAAAGCAAGCTGCATTTACTGGAGTCCCACTGTACCCTTTTGTTCAGTAGCTCAGTTAGTATTCAAGGTTTTTTTCAACCTTGGTGGAGTTTTCCTGCCTCTCTGATGTAAGTTCTGGAAATGCTGGACAGGAAGTGAAGCACCTTCCTGCTGCACTCAGACCAGCTTCCTCAAAACATACAGTAATGTCGCCACCGGAACCCAAACACAATATGAAAATATACAAAGATGCAATTTTGCAATAATTAGGTGGGTTTGAATAAAAATCTGTGTTGGAGATTCAAGTCTGAGACGTACAAAAGCAGGAAATGATGTGCCAGTTGAGCAGTATGCCGACTTACAGAATAATGTGCTTAGATAATTTCCCTGCCAGTTTCTCACTGAACATTTGGCTCTTCCAATTCCTCAGCTAAGTTTATTGTAGTGCTTTCAGTGAGGAAGGAGCCTGGTGAAAAGTACCACACTGATAAAAGAAACCCTAATGGATGTAATTTTCTTCAAATTCTAGTAACAAAACGCCATCATGTGGGAATTTGTTCAGTTAGTAAAGAAAATGTTTGTATCAGTTCAGTCATGCGTTGCAGCTCAATAACAGATGTGCATCATGGAGATTGTGCAGACTGGACTTATTAAATGAAGTGAGCACAGTCTGCACCAAAAAGTGGATGATATAACTTCTTCTTCACATGTTTGTAAGCCTAGTATTTCTTTAAATCTGTTATTTTCTTTTTTTTTTTAATCTGCAGTGAATTCTTTGGATTAATTCAGGAGATATTTGAAGATTTAGGTGGTGTTTATATATTTGTCAGACTGAACATAAACAAAAGTTGGAAAAAATACGAACTGTGATTTTAAAGGGACATGCCAAAATTTGGACAAATATGCTCATTTTCCACCTCCCTTCGAGTTAAACAATTGCGTTTTACCTTTCCCCTGTTCATCCAGCCGTTCTGAGTCTGTCGACCCTATTTGTGGCTTTCGTTTTGAACGAATCATTGAATCGGATTAGACCGTTGGCAATTAGCATTAGGTGCTAATGGTCTGATCCGATTCAATGATTCGTGCTAAATGAAAGCCAGAAATGGGGTCGCCAGACTCAGAGAACGGCTGGATGAACAGAGGAAAGGTCAAACTCAATTGTTTAACTCGAGGGGAGGTGGAAAATGAGTATATTTGCCCAAATGGTGGTGTGTCCCTTTTAAGTAGGGCGATTTAAGAAGTAAATTAATACATAATTTTTTTTTATTGATTGATTGATTAAAGAGTCATGCCCATTATTGTGCCTTACAGGACACTAAACAATGTATATTCAAACAATTCAAGAAGGTAAGGAGAGATCATTCTTATATACACACACAAATACAGACATATATCCACACACATGCGCAAATACACATTTATACACCCATATACACATATACATACATATACACAACCATAGACATACATCTATACAGATACGTATATATATATATGTATAAACATACACATACACCCATATATCCACTAGCCCAGACAGACAAAAACGGTTGAGTTATAAGCTACAAATGACATTTTTCAGAATAATCAGAACAATGATAAGTAGCTGTATGCTTTTGTTGGATACAATACTTTCTGTCTCTAAGTCCAACCTTTTTCGATAAATCTGGCTAAAACATAAATCTCCTCCTTGAATTACCAACTCATCATGTCATACTCGGACATCCAAAATAAATGGGAATTCTTCTTCTGAACCTTATCGAACAGGATTTTCCCCGGTTCCGAATAAGAAGGACATTAAAAAAAAATAAATAAAAAAAAATCGAAATTCATCTTCAACAACATCAAGATCACACACACTACATATACGCTGCTCCTTCCGTTATAACTTTATACCTGCCTACTTCAATAGCCAAGGGCAGCATTCCCGATTAACTGTACACACAATGACCTCTGTCCTGTCCCGAGGTTTAACAATAAATATGGTTTTATGATGATCTTCTTTAATCTGAACATAGCTTCTAAGTTTAGGTTTTCCACCAAATCTCCTCCTTCCATTTCTTTTTATGGAGATAAAGATGCTGGTAGTTGAAGAACTGGTAGTTAAATTAATAATCTTTCAGTCAAAAGTCATGAAAAAAGTAATCCAACAACTTCAGACTAATTATATGAAATAAATCAAACTAATCAGTTATAGCCACCATTCTTCATGTAGTTACCAGTGCATGACTGATTGATTCAGCAACAAATGGATAACTTGGAGCCTGGAACGATGGATTCACTTCATCATTCCCTCACAAACCTGACGACAGTCTAGCTGTTTCACAAAGTAATATCCAGCTTTGATCTTGGACACAACATAGAGACAACATTGAGCATGTGCAAGCAGGTCAGAGAGAAAGTGAGCATGGGTGAACAATATGGTATGTTGCAGTCCAGATGAATGTTTGTCTGAAAAGTTGTTTGATTCATAGCTGGACGCTTTTATGGTAAAAAGTAAAAATAAAAATAAAAAAAGACTCAAAGGGCAAAGGTCAAAACATCTAGTAAACATCATAAAGTTGTTAGTTGAAATAAACAAAAGCAAGCTCTGATGTCAGATGTGCAACCTCAGATAATAAGCTTACACAAGACACTGAATGAGCATCCAAATCCGAAAACTCTTAAAGGGACACATCACCATTCGGGCAAATAAGCTCATTTTCCACAATAGTTGTGTGTCCCTTTAACTGAATACCTTACTAGTAAATCACCAAATAAATCCAAATAGTTAAAAGAAACAGTGTAGTAGTAAACAAACTTTGCTTTTGTTTTATATGCAAAAATGAGCTTAGTTTCATAGTTAAAATGAAATGTTAAAGGATAGACATGAGCAGGTCCTAAAAGGCTGTGGCTGCAGTATGATGTTAGTACATATTGACCGATGTTAGTGATTCATTGTGTGGGCATGTTTATTATCTTGGGTTTTATTTGTGTTTCTCTAACATCTTCCTGAAGCATCGCTGTATAAAAGTTGGGATCTATTTAAACGCTACATGATGAACTTATTAAAGAAGTGCCGAAAATCAGTTTCTACTCAGGCAATAATCAAGCTCTGTATTTCTAAAATTCTGTGGATATTTAGTTTTGCGTCATTTTATTTTATCCTTGTGGATTTGTATTTCGACTAAGATTTTTTATGTATTTTATTTTATTTTATTTCGTTTTATTTACACTTTAGTTTTTTTTTTTTTTAGTTCAGGCTTCATGGGACATGATCCATGTCGACTAAGCTGTGTATTTGCTGCAGTAAGTACACAGATAATCTTGTATTTTCGAGCTGCGATTAGACATGACGGCATTTGTCTGAGTTGCTCAAATATTTTAATACATTCACACCAGTTTTTCCACTTGTTAAGATGATTTACTGCTATGGAATATTTCCTGCAGTTTGATGATATTGATATTTTTTACAGAAAATTTGCAAAGCTGAATGTCAAGACCATTTAGAAGTACACTTTAACACGAAGTTGCATCCATTTTTTACAGTCATCACTTCAGAGAGGGGAATCCTGTTTGTGAAGTGGATTATTCTTTTTCTCATTCATAACTCTCAGAACTTGTTTACTGGAGTCTCACATCTCACATCCTGTTTTTTAATCTCCCCGCAAAATAAAACCTGTGAGTCTCACTACATGCCAACCAGTGCTGAGTGATGGATGGTGGAGGAGAGGGGGAAATTTGGGTTTAAAGCTGACATTTTGAAAGGAATTAACTTGTAAGATTAATACATTTACAGTGGAACTGGCTCTGTTAGATGTGTGTTGACTCTTTCTGCGATAACTTGAGGAATCTATAAACTAAGTTATTTTAGAGGATTAATTTCACTATGCTGTTGAACCTTATTCCATTCAACATTAAAAGGTGTGTATTCCTGACGAAGGCACAGTTTATTCTGTGAAACCTTTCTCAATTGATTGAAAATCAAAGGGTATTTTTTTTAACATAATTTACTAAATATACATACTGTCAGTGACTAATAAAGGACTTATTGTCACATGAGAGTGAAACCAGCCATGCATCAGTTAGAAAAAAAACCTGAAACTAAAACAAAACAAACAAGACAACAAGATGAAGCCTAATATGTCTGCTGAATCCTCGGCAACTATCAGGAAAAATAACGTAAAACCTAAATAAAAGATTGACTGTTTATTAGATGAAAGTGGTCAAATGATTTTAAAATGGATTCGTAGAAAGTTTTGTGTTTCTTTTTGATTGTTTCATTGTTTCAGAACAATTTTCAAACTCATTTACTATTTTTACCTTTCCTCTCCATCTGAATGACTAATATTTACTAGTACAATATTGACTTGAGGCTGAAGTGCTACTTAATCCTGCTTTAACCCTAAAAAGCCAAACGTATCACATTTAATGCATACAGTTTCTGAAACCTTTTGCATCTACAACATTTTGCATCACTTTATGGAAAAAACTGCTTAAAACCCTGCTGTACACAATCTGATATACCTGATACCAAGAATCAGAAGATTATACAACAATAACTTTGACATATCAAATGATAATAAACGATGAATATGAAAATCAAACCAACACATACACCAAACTTACCCTCTACTAGAATTTACTGACAAGGAAACACATTTCATTTCACATCTGTGCTTAAAAGGTCCTCAAGATGCCCCCTACTGTTCAAAAGCAGCACAGCAGGGATATTTTCTCAGCATGATATCTCACCGTGAATTAGTCAAGTCATGCTGTTATTTATATCTTATTACTAAGGAAAGATAAATAAATCTGTGTTTGCATATATTTACCAGATTTTCACCATAAGTTGATTTGTAAGGGTGTTTGGAACAGTTTAGGTCTCTCTGTTTTCCTTTTTTCTGTCTGAGGCTGAAAAGCTTTTTTGCATGATAATGTATAAAGATAATACTGAAAAAATACACCGAATATCTGATTTTGTATTTAAATAGGAAGTACTGTTATAATAGCTTTTTTTTCATTAGTTGTGCTTTCCTGAATTTCAGAACTATTTTGCTGTACATGTGCTGTTTTGTGTAAATGTTGTTTCTGCTTGTTACTTGACTATCTGACGGCAACATCTCACTGTCTCGGCCTGAGTGTCCATGAGAGCGTTGTGTCTGGGAGTTATTTATACCGCGTGTTGAGCATCAGTAATGGATGTGATGCTGCAGCTCTCTTTGTCAGACGTCTTTAAATTTTTATAGTTTGGTGGTTAAAGTGTAAGATTTTACTGTCCTTGAACAAAATTCACAGATTTTAATATCTCAAATATGACTGGCCAAAACAAAACACATGTCTTATACATTCAAACCGTTTGAACAGCGTTTTAGGTGGATGTTCTCAAAGGTTGACGGACTGTAAACTTCCACCAGTTGAAACTGAGATGAAAGCTCTGTTACCTGCAGATCCTTCCTCTTCCTCCTGTGACCCCATCTTGTCAGACTTAATCATCCTCCAGCTGTAATCACCTATAAATGATTCAGTCAGTGTTGGTGCTCCCGCTGTCATGACTATTTTTTTTTACACTTCCCCTCCAGTGCGACTTACGTCAGTTTGTCCCTGTCTGCAATCATCCATCATGTTTTTCTCATTTATTTTTCCATCATCATCTTTCAGCTCGAGGGATTTGAGTTGTATGTTGCTGTTTCTGTATTTTTCTTGTACTCATCAGTAAAATGATAAAGAAAAAAAAAACAGGAGAAATTCATTACAACCTTTTAGCGTCAATATGCTGCAACACGTTTTGAATTTCAGTAAGAAAATTTTTTTTTGTATCAACAGCAGATTGAATAAATCTAAATATTAATAATTGTCACAATATGGCTCCTGTAGTTATGATAAAAACAAGAACGGACACCAAAAGTCAATTAAAAGTCATTTCTTAAGACAAAAATTATATGAAGCCAATGAATTGTAGAGAATGCATGGTCAGTAAAATCAATAAAGTAAAGATGGGTGAGTGAACGTGGTGAGTGCAAGTTATGCTTTAAACTAAACCAAACCTCATAAAAACAAGTCCCTGGTGGAAGAGGGCAGAGACAGCAGTCTGGAATGCCCCAGTCTCCAAAACAGGTTGAATGGTGCCAATTAGCAAATCACAGCAGTCACTTCCTGCAACAACTAAAAAAAAAAAAAACTAAAGAAAACCCATCATTACCACACCACTCACAGGCTGGCACACGAGTAACAAGTAATGGCTGTGCCAGACAACTGAATACTAATTCATTTGCCTGATGATTAATTGAATACTATGATTTCATTTCATACAATTCACACAGCATTAATTCATTTGCTTTAGCCAATTTGCGCAGATTAGCTTATCTCATACCCACATAGTTGGCAGGCGAACAGATGCTGTGAATAACAACAATTCTTTAATTTCACCAAAGAAGAAGCAGACTGCAGTTAAATTTATGTGCGACACAAAAACTTAAAAATACATTGTTTCATATTGCTCTTGAAAATGTTGAATCCAACCCATGGCAGCATCCTCTGATTTAGCACGGCCACTTCAGTTTACTAAGCCCCAAAAAACTGCTTTTTAAACATTTTATTCCACTTTTTTTTTTTTGCTCAAATCTTTCAATCAACTTCATTTTAATCAAAACCTGCCAAATATGTAATTCTTCCAATTATTTTAACATTTCAAATGCAAATTTCCTTACACAATGGCACTGCTTTTATGGGAGAAAAAAAATCCTGGGAGTTGGGAGATTTTTTTAAATCAATCTTAAAGTCACACCGCAGAGGTTTTGACCCAAATATATGCCTTATTTGACCTATTTGTTA
>JAPMNP010707807.1:0-12725 GCA_029874935.1 Atherina boyeri
GATGGTTGTGTGTGAAAATCCCAGTAGATCATCAGTTTCTGAAATACTCAGACCAACAACCATGCCATGTTCAAAGCTACTTAAATCTCCTTTCTTCCTCATTCTGATGATCAGTTTGAACTCCAGCATGTCGTCTTCACCATGTCTACATGAATAAATGTATTGAGTGCTGTCATGACTCATGTGATTGGCTGATTAGATATTTGTGTTACCAATATATTATACAGATTAATCTGATAAAGTGGAGATTGAGTGTGTACACATCAAATTAGCAAAATGTCAAAGCGAAATTTGCCGAAACAACCACATATCCACACTCTCTGTTTTAATATCTTTTAATCTAATATGACTCCAACTATCCGCCTTTATTACTCTGAAAACAGACATGATATTGAAAACAATACACACCCTGTTGCATAATAATGGTACTTCCTTCCTGCAGCATCACTGCTGTGACAGCACAGCTTTGGGTACATTTTTGTTTTAATAGTCAACAGATTTCCAGTTTGTCAGGATGAGACACTGGAAGCAGGTGGATATTTCCTGGAACGTAGCTGCGATTGACTGAAAGAAGAAACTGTTTAGATAATACAGGTATGCACACACATACACACACAGAGTTGAAAGGTGTGTAATCCATGTACACAAATGCAAAGGCTTGCTGGCTATTTTTAGCAACCCACACACGCACACCTGCACATTCTTATGAACAATAAAGCTCCCGACAGTTCAGCTGTGTTTCTCTGGGGTCAACGATCAAAGCCGGCCGACTGACAGCAGCACATCAGCACAAGAGACAGTCTGAATGGGATCAAGGACGTTTATGGAAATAAAAGCAATTGAACTGACGGGTCGGACTCATAAACACACATATCCGGTGAAAAGGTTGCCTTCTTCTGTTTCCATGCACTGCAATCACATCTTGTGTAAGTCGCTTCCATATAAAGCATGTTTGGCATTTGTAAAGCCTCGCCAACTATGTCACGAAGGTCAATGAAATTCCTGCAGTCTGGGTCACTGGTGTTATGGCTAATGTCAGCTACCCACACTGACTTGGGATTTGGATTTAGACCGATCTGATCTCCGGTCAGCCATGTTTCTCAAAGTCAGAATAGCATTGTCTTTACTGATATCCTTTTAAATGGAACAAGCTTGAAACAATCTGATGGTATGAGTGTTTTGTTCAACAATTTAAGTTAAAAAAAATCTCAGTATTTTGAAAGAAAAGGTGTGCTCAAACGTTTGACTGCTAAGGTTTGAGTAAAAAGCAGGAAATGAACAAAGTTTGAAGAGATTTTCTCAAGCTTGTTTTTTTTTATACACAATATCGACATTTCTCATTTAATAGAGAGAGACCAACCTGAACTGTGCATTTCTATCTAAGTTTTAATCAATCTTAATTAATCAAATGAAGGAACTGTGGAGCTTATTCTAAAAAAAAGCAGATAAACAGTCAAAAGATCTCTTGATTGAGTTTTTTTTTTTTTATTTCAACCTGCTTCGGATTGAAATCCTCCCTTTAATACCATCAAAATACCTCCATACTGTAGGTCGCTGGAAAAGTTCAACATAGGAGCAGAAAAAAATGAACGCAAAAAGCGGGAAACAGAGGAAAAATCAAGAAGGGAAACATTTGGGGAATGATTTGAGGGTTTCTGGCATCGAATCCCAACCGCTGTTCAACCCAAGATGCCATTCTGCATGGCATTCTCAGCCACATCCACGATCGTCAACCCTACGTTTCAATTAAATAAGGAGACTTCAAAGGCGACGGAAACTCAAAGGACCCGAAAACAAGAGGGCAGAAATAGGCTTTCTCAGATGCACCCCCATTGAAACTTGCATCTGACCAGAGGAAGCAAACAAACAGACCCATCCAGAACAAAGGCATTATTGCTTGAAAGCCTATCATTAAGTTGAGCGTAGTCAGAAAAGGGTGCTTGGCTGAGCCCGCCTGCCTGCCTTGGTTAATTGATGCCAGATGAGCGGGTTGTCCTGCCCACAGGGGCGACGGAGAGGCCACTGGTGACAAACAGTGCACGTCTGCTATTGTATTAGATAGAGGTGGATGAAGGACCCCAGTGCAGGTACAACTCAAGAGAAGGAAGAGGAAGAAACTAAAAAAAGAAGAAAAAAACAAAAAGGCTGCAAAAGCAGAGAATGCAAAACCACAAGCTTGGTAGATTCCTGACCAGAAATCCTAAAAAACAGAGAGCAACAAACCAACCAGGAATGCTGATGAAGATCGGCGAATGAAGCAAGGACATCAAGTGGAATAAAAATAACAGTAAATACTGTGGTAACTAATGACAGCGTAAGGCAGGTGTGTGACAGTCAATAAACTAAGGCACATTCACAACGGGCTCTGTGTCATCCACTTCAAATGAACCCTGCTGGTCCACTTCAATGTATGGACCAAAGAAGCAAGCTCTGGTCTGCTTGAAAATCAGGGATCTGGGTTAATTTGCCGGTGAACGCTGGTAGGAAAGCAAATGGACCATCCAGTGAACCAAAGAGTGGAAGTGATGTAGAGTGTGTTGAAGTGCAACGTCCTGGAAAGCTTGCTGCATTGCATGCTCATACTGAACAGATTGTTGTGAAAACCGTATTACTGTAGGTTTAAAAACCAAAGTGAAAACAGAAACCCCAAGACTGCATAGACTGGATGTTGCATCATTATTTACTTGCTATGAACAAGTTGCCCAATGGCGAATGATTCCCAATTTTGGTCCTGACCAATTAACAAGCCAGATATTCTTCATCCTGCTTCTTTCTTCTTGATCAGGGTTAGGATTTTTTTGCAAAAGAAGGCAAAAAAAAGATTAATATATCTTCATATGAAGGTGTATTAGGGAGTCTGTAGAGTTACTGTAAATGAGCTGCTGCAGCTGCTGATTGTCAAACATGGTGGAGAAGAGGAAAGGATTACAAAACTCCTTCAAGAAGGTATTTCAGCTCAAGAGAGTGGAGAACGTTGTTCCTAGTCAGCTGTGTCTAACATTTGGAAGAAGTGCAAACAAAATGGGAAGGTTGCAAAAGGAAACACGCAGGTGGACCAATGAAGACAGCAATGCATCAGGATATTCAAATGAATATGACTTAAACTGAAATTTCCAACAAAGAAAAAAAAAGAAAGGAAGGAATTAATATTTGGGACTGATATGTAAGAAATCAGATGAAGTAAATGGGATTTCAATTCAGAAAAGTCCAGATTAAAACATCAACAACAAAAATGACAGCAATTTTTGTTTTTTTCTTAACATTGTGTCTTCCAAAGTCAGCATGTTCACTTGTTCGATAAAGTTTTGTCTCAACATGGGGACCCCGAATGAGGGAACAAGAGCCAAAAAATATTGATGAATGAACAAGAGAGCTGAAAACACACAAATGCACTGCTGGCTGCAGCCCAATCACTCAACTCCAAATAACCACTGAAGTCCAACAGAACACAACTCACTCCTGCTAATGAGCTTCCTGACAGAGAGTGCGTGTGTGCCAATGCTGTGCATGCGAGGGTTGCATTATAATACTGATCAAAAAAAGATAAGCTGCTGCTTTCTCTTTATAGATAACCTTCCTTTTGAAAACATTTGTCTGTACAATAACAGGTAGAGGAGGCAGTTGAGTGTGTCAGCACATTCATGTGGAGAGGAAGGAAGAAGAGCTGAAAGAATCACTTTGCAATTAATCTAAAGGAGGGGTTGTGAGGGTACTGAGGGAAGACAGAGTCAGAACTGAGCCTATGTGGAGCAAAGAGAGCACTTTAATAGTTTACAGCTTTAAAACAAGTTTAATATGGTGGGGAAACTATCTAGAGTGAATTTCGTGTTTAACAGGATGGTAATGGTAATCATCAGGGTCAACCTCAAATGAACAACATGACATACACTATCATTATGTTCATTATTTGCCCAGAAACTAAAAGTCAGAATCAGTGTGAGTCCACAGTTACTGCTTCCACAGGAATTTAGAGGGTCAGTAGTGGCCAGACGCTGCTGGGTGAAGTCTGGTGAATGGTTATAAGGTTACTTCCAAATTATTTGGAGTTCATCATTCTAAACAGAGAAAGATTATTCACAAGTGGAAAACATTCAGGACAACAGCCAATCTTTCCAGGAGTGGATGTCCCAACAAGTCCTTGGCTAGACCAGACCAAAGGGGAGATGTTTGGTCTCAATGCACAGCAGCATGTTTGGAGAAAACCAAACACAGTAGATCAGAACAAACTCCTCAATCCAACTGTTCAGCACGGTGGTGGAGGGCTGATGATCTGGGCTTGTTCTACAGCCACAGGATCTGAACACTGTGTGGTCATTGAGTAGACCATAAACTCCTCTGTATACCAAAGTATTCTAAAGCACTGCTTTCCAGCATGAGGTCCCTGATACCACAAGGGGATCCCCAAAAATCCCAGGGGGTCCGATTAAGCTTTTTTTTTTTTTATCATTTGAACGTTTCATTCACATTGAATCAGTTTAGGGAAACTAAAAACACTTTTTCTTTTTCAAACTAGGTCCCAAAGTGAATAAATGGGAGGCAATCAAAATCAGCTTTACAACAATACTTTAAAACATACTTTATATCCTTAATCAAAAAAGAAAACAAACACACACGCTACTTAGTTGGCCACACCCTCTGCGTCCAATCAATTGTGGCTAAGTGAGGTCAGTGAACTGGTAGAGCTATAGAAGTGGAGTAGTTAATGTCTATCCTGGTCACCTTGATTTTTCCAGCACCATTTCTTTAATGAGATATCTGTGAAACACCACAGTGCAGATTATTTCCTACAATTTAAAAGAAACAAGTGTAAGGCTACATGTTGATTTTTTGTAACATGAATTGTGCTATACAAATAAACTTGCCCTGCCTTGCCTTGATAACTAGACAAGGCAAGCCAAGTTTACTTGTATAGCACATTACATGCACAAGACAATACAAAGATCTTCACATAAAGCATTAAAAGCATTATAGCAAGGTCCAGAAGAAGCATTAAAAAGTACATCAAAAACAAGCTTTGAAATTAAATTAATTAAAGAAAATAAATATAGACAAAACCGTAACTCCTGTTTTTATTAGTGGACATGACAGGACTCAGGCAGAATGCATCATTTGTGGTGAGAAGCTAGCTACTGTAATAAAAGCATAAAGCAAAGCATTGTTCAAGCAGAGGGGGGTCACAGCTTTTTGGTAGTAGGATGAAGGGGGTCTACAAGGAAAATAGGTTTGGAACCACTGGACTAGAGTCAAATGTGAAGCCATCTGTCTGTCAGCTAAAGTTTGGCTGAAACTGGCTCATGCAACAGGACAATGATCCCAAACAATGTGGCAAATCTACAACAGAATGGCTGAAAAAGAAAAGTATCACAGTGTTGGCATGATCCAATCAAAGTCCAGACCTCAACGTAGTTTAAATGCTGTGGTGGGCCCTTCAGAGAGCTGTGCAGAGAAACCAATGCTGCAAACCTCAATGACCAGAAGCAACGTTCTGAAAGAGTGGACCCAAATTCCTCCACAACCATGTGAGACTGACATCATCCAGAAAAGAAAACCATTACTGTCTGAAACTTCCAAAGGAGCTTTTACAAGCTGCTGGAGGTTGAGCGTCTGAATTTAAACCTGGTGTAAACCAAATGACCATATTCAGATACCGTTGAATCTTCCAAAAAAAAAAAATCCTCAAACTTTACTCAGCACATATTTCTGCCAAGGTCATTTTTAAGTCTGATAGAAACATAAACTGACCCCAGGAACAGCAGGATTGTTTAAAAAGAGCAACAAAGAGACCTGAGAAAAGAGAGGATGGAGGAGCAAAATGAAAAGAATCTACAGTAAGTAAAGGTTTCCCAGTCCTCCTGTGGGGCATCCCAGGGGGCAACTGGGGAGTCTTGTGTGCTTCTGCCAGGCTGCCATGCCAACCCTGTGGGCCTCTCTCACACTGACCCAGAGCTGCATAAACAGGCGAAAGAAAAGAAGGAAGGATGGATGGACATATGACCAATAGGCAGGAGGTGTTTGAGAGAAGCAGCATGGCAGTGATGGACGGACTGGAAGAAAGGTAAAGAAATAAAATGGTGGAGGGAATCAGGTTAATGTTTGTGTGTGAGACATTTGGCACTGTACACTGAATCCATCCTGCAATGTGAGCTGAATTTAGATGTTAACTGTGCATTTAGGAGGGCAGGGAGGGAAGATAGATGGAGGGGAAAAGGCAGGGAAGAATAAAAGAGTGCAGCTGTGAGCGCTGGAGGGATGATCGCTGATGAATGTGGGAGGCTTCACACCTGTTTGATGATCCTGCAGCTGTGTGTGGAAAGCATCACTTCTGCATCATGCACATTCAGATTCTGTCCCACATCCTTATTTCATCCAGTGAGCTGCAGCAGATTGCTACTGTTTCTAAGTTGCTTGTTGAAAGAAAACACACACACACACACACACAACCCGCCCCATCTGTCCATTTCTGCCTCCTTCACTTTCCTCAGTTATCAGTCTTAACAGCAGCTGCACATTGGCATTAGTGCCACGTCTTAACCAGAGCAACTAGAAAATCCACAGTCCCTGCAAAGTACTGATATTCACCTGTGGACTGGACATCTGTGTATGTGTGTGCGAGCAGCAGGTGCACTCTCCTGTTGCCTCATTAAGAAAACCCATATTTACTTGGGCCCATTCGGCTCTGCTGGCAAACCACACTCCTGCTCCTTCCAAGTACTTCACTTCCATCAACCTTTGTCCCTCCTTCAAAAGTTTAAAACCACATGCTGTTTTAAAGGCCAGCGCCTCTTAAAGCTGCCCTCTTCCAAGGAAATTAAATAAAACTGCAACAGCCAGAAAACAGAGTATACTTCCAGAATAATTAAGCTGACTGCAGGTCTGACCACCAGGACTTAAAGTTACAGTATGATGGACTGCAGGTCTGACAGTCAGTGAGATCTGAAGATCTGTTTTTGTTTTGAATGATCTTCAAAAGAAAGTGCCAAACGGCGACTAAACTTAGTGTGAAAAGAACTACCCGTGGTAAAAGAAGACCACAAGTTCCCTCGGCAGCAGAGAGGTTTTTATTACTAGCCCCAGAAGTTGTCCATTGTGACTTCAAACTGGATGTTTTTGCTAACAGCCACCATGTGACTGTTTGTGAACAACACAACCGATTTAAGTTTAGATCTGAAATATGAGTGAACCAAAATAGACCACCAGTACAGAAGATAACAGCCAATCAAGGGTTGAAAGAAGCTACAGCTCATACAAAAGAAAAGGTCAGGGTGTATAAACCATCTTATCAGAGCAAGCAAAGTCTTGCAGATCTGTTTAACTTTCTTAACTTTGCAGTTCACTTAGTTTGCCTTCAGCTCAGTGTTTCCAAATGCTTTCTTTGTTTTTGTGTGTGAGTAAACTTGACTGACTAACTAATCTCATCCCGCGTGATAAAGCTGAGGAAGTTAATCCCTTAGAAAGGGCTGAAAGTCATTGTGTGTGTGTGCTCAGACAGTATGACTGCCGGTGTAACTCGGCAGAGTCCTCATCTTTGTTTAAGATTTAATTAACACTTATGCAGCACTTTCGTGTGACCACGATCCATTAGGAAGCTTCTGGCTGTCCAAACCATTGATTCCAGACTTTATACGCATCCATCGTCTTCCGACTTCCACTTCAACTGTTTTATATCTGTCCTTTCTTTCCGTTTTTGCCCTTTGTTTCGCCTTCCTTTAGTCCTTTCAATTTCATTTTCAGTATCCAATTATCAGACATTTTTCCTTGTCCTACTTTATCCTTGGTCTTGACCACATCTTTTCTTTCCCTCTTCTCTAACTTATGCTATGATCTAAACTTTCCTGTCCTTCTAAGTCTGAGCCAAAAAACGAGTGGAGTGGTAGTATCTCAGGATCTTGTTTCCAAGTGATGACAAGATGGAGCATCCATGGATGGACGTGGATTGGCAAGAGCTGAACCAAAAGGCAAAGCTTTCAATTTACTGGTCTCTATAGTCCAAACCTCACCTATTGTCATGAGCTTTAGGTCATGATTGAACAGATGAGGGCTGCCTGGTGGTGTTGTGGTTAGCAGCACCATAGCCTCACAGCAAGAAGGTTCCTGGTTTGAGCTGAAGCCATGCCTTTTTCTGTGCAAAGACATGCGTGTTAGGTTAAATGGTCATTCTAAATTATCCCTCAGAGTGAGTCTGAGTGGTTGTTTGTCTCTGTGTTGGCCCTGTGATGGACTGGCAACCTGTCCAGGATGTACCCTGTTGCTGGGATAGGCTCCAGGTTCCAGCCTCCCATGACCCTGGACTGGAATAAGCCGTATAGAAAACGGATGAAAGGATGAGACTGCGGATACAAGGGGCTGAAATAAGCTTCCTTTACAAGGTGGTTGGGAGCACCCTGAGAAATCGGGTGAAGAGTTCACACACCCGGAGTGAGCTTGGCGTGGAAATGCTGCTCCTCTGTATTGAAAGGAGTCAGCTGAGATGGTCAAGGCATCTGATTGGGATAATTTCTGGTTGCCTCCCCCTTGGAGGTTTTCCGAGCATGTCCGACTGGAAGGAGACCCTTGGACAAAAACGGGACTCTATGGAGGGCTTATATACCCTCTGGCATAGGAATGCCTTGGAATCCCCCAAGAGGACTTTGAAAGGAAGGTCTGGCCCTACCTTGGATAAGGGGCAAAAAATGGACAGAAGTTTTAAAAAGCAGGTGATATTTTGACCCGAATTAATGTGATCATCTTTATTTTATCTTTTTTTTGTCTTTGGGCTCCAGTGGCCATTTTATCACAGTGGCTGGACAAGAAAGGGATCAGAGAGAGCAGGGAATGACACGCAGCAAAGGGGTTTGAACCTGGGCCAGCTGCAAGCAAGGAACTATAGCCTCAGCACATGGGGCGGGCGCTCAACACGTTGAGTTACACACCGCCCCGCCATCTTTACTTTTAAATGGATTCGCAAGGTTTTAATGCACCTATGAGCAAGAAATCAAACTTTTTTTTTTAACATTTTTCTTTTATAAGAGTTGAACTGTATATCTGTAATTAAAATGAACTTATTAAGAAGTTTTAAATAAATCTGTTTTGGTGTTAATATAAAAACAGGTTGAAGAGGACGATGATGGTAAAACTGTGGAACTACTTCAAACATCATGCTGATCCTGATATTTTTACTCCAAGTTTTAGTTTGTTTGTGAGCTCAGCTTTAATAATCAGAGTGAAGGGACAGTTATTAAAGTGATGGGAGGGGTTCAGCTGGAAGTGGTGTGAGATGCAGCTTTATGCTGATGGCTGCACAAACACACTGGCTGATTAGATGTTGTGTGAGACGGCCTTTATTTCATTACAGATATTGACATATTGACACAAAACTGGCCTACCTCACCCTGAACAGTGTCCCTCCTCCTCCTCCTCCTTAACCATCTCAACTTGTGTGTAAGAGTGTGTGTGTAGCTCTGCAGCTGGTGGATCCTCTGAGCCCTCAATGAGCCTTTCTTTTATTATTCACCCTCTCACCTGGCAGTGTCTGACTTTCCCACATGATGTTTTCACCCTTTCTCACACTCTGTGGAGTCCTGTTTATGTTATGACTCTCACATTTCACTCTCTCTCTCACGCTCCACAACTGCAAAATGTTTTCTCATGATCCGTCCATCTCTGAAGGGTTCCAACCACGTGTTGCATCCAGCTTTCTCTGACATTGTTTTCCAGATCCCTCCTGCTTTGTGCCTCTTCTCTTGTCTTTTCCTCTGAGTTTCCATCCTTTTCAGAGTTTTTGTGCATATCTGTATCAGAGCCGTTATTGTCACAGCTGTGTTTTCTCAGTCAGACATCAGTGATGAGTCTGCTGGTCGGGGCCCGTACAGGGCAGTGCCACGGCAGCGTCTTCCCACGTCCCCACTGAGCATGTGCGGTAGACAGATTGGAGGAGAGAGGAAACACAGGCAGCCATTGTTCTACGTGTCTTTCCTCCCCCTGTCTCACCCCTTTCCTCACTGGGACTTCATAATGGATTAATGCGCAATTTCACCTTCGATTTAGAGCTGTCATCTGAAATAAAATCTGTGGTGAGACATTGATGCCATTAACTCTTCGTCACCATAATTTTTGTTTATCAGTATTGTTATTGCAGAGCCTTGATAAAGTATTCATACCCCTTGAACTTTTCCATTGTTTGTCACATAACAGCCACAAATGTAAAGCTTCTCTTTGGCAGATCTTCCCACAGAGACAACCCCTTAACGACGGCTAACTCAGCATCCGTCTTGCATCTCATCCCTTCTCTGAGTGCCCTCCAGCTAGTAAAAGTCAGCCCGATGTTGACTTTTGTCTTATATTTTGCTCTACTCCCTTTCTCTCTTTCTTTCGTCTAATAACATCCTGTTGCGTTTCTTTGATGAATTAGCCACAGTACTAATGTGTTCATGTCCAGCTGCTGGCATGTAATGCAGTGTTGTAAAACTAATTGCCGCTAAGAAGTGATGCGCCAGGAGTGGGGGAAAACAAGTTGTGAAGTAGGGTTTCTCAGTCTCGGGATGCTTCTGGACAACAACTACACCCGGAATATCAACAACATTGAACATAATGAATGTCACTGTGCCATCAAAGTGAGTCTGTGAGGCTGCGCCCCAACCGGCGGCCCCATGTACAGTACAGAGGCTATAGCTCCTCGATGCAGCCACCCAGCCGCCAAGGTTCGAGTCCCGGCCAGGGGCCCTTTGCTGCATGTCCTTCCCTACTCTCTCTGACCCCCTTTCCTGTAAAGCAACTGTTAAATAAAGGCCCCAAGAGCCCAAAAATCATCTGAGTCAATACTTTGTATAACCATCTTTTGAAGAATTTACAGCAGCAAGTCCTTTGGGATCCATCTCTTCCAGCTCTGCACATCTAGATACTTAAATCTGTACAAAATAGCTCAAACTCAGGACTTCGGATTGAATAGATTGTCAGAGAAAATAAATTTCAAATCTAATCTAAAGGATTTCCATGTGATTAATGACATTCTTTAAGATTTAACTAAATTAGTAACTTTATCTACATGAGTGGATCAACAACATTTTTCAGTAGACTTCTATCACTGTAAAATCAGTTGGACCAACTCAATGAAATTAAGTTAGGACCAAATATACCACATTAAAGGGGTTCTTGCTTGATTGAGTTAGATCAACAAAAATAAATTAAAATGGATCAAGAAGAATCAATTAAGTAAAATCACCAATAACAAATCAAGTTGGTTTGACCCAAGTGCATTATGTTGGAATAACAGAATTGAGTTATGTTCTAATAAATCAAATCAATCACGTGGAAATATTTTCTAGGATTTTTCTGTTTATTAAAAGTCTTTTTGTGAGTGCAAGCTCACAACAGAGCCGAACACTTCGTTAAAGAACATGTATAGTCTAAACTTTATGGTTCTGCCCTTATTCTGATGTTTACTCCCATATCTAATCAGTCTTCAACTCCCTGATTGGTTGTTTCTGTGACATATGGAAGATTCTGAACAGTAGCATCTCTCTTCTTTCCTCTCTTGTAAAAACGAAAAAAAGAGGAATCCCTTTTTGCAAACATGTTTTTGGGGGCGAAGAAGAAGTCGCTATCAGAGAGTCAGGGTCAGTTCATGTTATTTGTTGTTTTTTTTAGCCGAGGGTGAATCAGCACTTTCTGTCATTTTAAACTTGCTTCACCTTCTGACCCGCTTCTTTGAGTTCCATCACTTTTTCCCTCATTGTAGATCATTTCCCTGGTTTTTAAAACCAGGAAAAAAAACCTCAGGATGTTAACAGAGATGTACTCCATCACAAACACTGTTCTGCGCTCTGTGTGTGTGATGAACAAATCNTTCACTGGGGAAGACAATAAGAACAGCCTCTGAGGTTTATGTCGGAAAAACCCATAAATAATCCTGATTTCATAACCTGACAATCTTCATAAGTTGATCTGGCATCAGCAATGAGTGAAAATCATTTTTGAAGAGCCCCCCCACACAGACCTCCAACTGCCTGATAGTTACTGAGCTGCAGCACATTACAGGACAGTACATTGCTGGACTCTGGCGTCTTGGTAAATCCACTTAGCTGACAGTTACATCAAGGCTTTCTGAGATGCCTAATGGATATTAGGGAAAAAATGCAATAAACAGAAAGCGCCTTCTCACATTACACTTCTTGCTACAATTTGTGTGTCCTGCCAATAAAGAAAATGACCAATATGAGAATAAATCCTGGCATCTAAAGCAGATTGTGGAGGTCACGTAAGATGAATTACAGTAAAGATCTGACTTCTTCACTTTCATTTAAAAGATTTAAAACTGAAAAAAGATTATTTATTTATCATTGCTTCTATGCATGGGTGACATATCGTATAAAATATACCCAATGTATCTTCCGTGTTCAATTTACAATGTATTAAATAGCTATATCATGAACACGAAGTGTAAATTGTCAGGGCAGTGTTTTAAGCCGCAAGCGATTTTCTTCATAGCTTGGCTCTAAATCTCTCTGAGTGTCTTGTTCATAGCAAATAGCGTACTCCCTGCCCAGCCAGAGAACTCTCCATGGGTTGTTGTATCAGGAGGGACAGGAAGGAAGCATGGAGACAGTGGGAGTAAGTATGTGCAGCAAGCTAGTTTATGGGTGCTAAGAGATGGAAGCTGAATGCTAGATGGATGACTTTGTTAAAGTCACACCGCGGAGGTTTTGACCCAAATATATGCCTTATTTGACCTATTTGTTACGTTTTATTGG
>JAPMNP010707818.1:4635-17663 GCA_029874935.1 Atherina boyeri
CTTCTGGATGCATACACCTCAACTAGGCTATTCTGAAGTTTGTTTTTGCTTTTTTCTAAGCCTTCGGGGTTCACACCTGAGACGGGATGTTTGTACTATGTCCACATCAAAAGTGGACTGTTTAACTAGCTTGTTGGCCTACATAAGTGAGCACGTTAGTACTTTGTGTGTGTGTGTGTGTGTGCGTGTGTGTGTGGGGGGGTGTGAGGCAGGGGAAATTAATGAAAAATAACTATGTGCTGTTGCTGCCTTATTACATGGACTTCCACAATTGATTTAACATCACTTGTGTTTTGAGTTGAAGCCCTGGCAGCTTCCAGATTACTGTTGGGTGTCTTAGAGGTTTGTTGTTTTCTGGTTGTTGTTTTTTTGGTTATATGAAGCTTGCTGATTTGCTCATTTCACACCAACCCACCCAACTCTGTTTGAAATTATGTATTTACCTCATAAAATTCCTCTGAAATTTTTAGGAGTTCTTGCAAAGTCCTATAACTTTTTAATTTTTTTTTTATTAATTTATTAATTTTGCTCATTTTAATGAGCTTCACCCTTTTTGTTTTGAAATGTATACTTGATATGCACTTTTTTTTCCATGCTATTTCTATATGCATCTTCTTTCAATTTGCATCATAAAGAAATCTTCTGTAGACCTTGTTGAATATGGTTTTGGAGCTGAAAAGATGTGTAAAGGAAAAATACAATGAAGGATTTTGCTGAAGTAGAAAATAGTTTACTAGTTTGATTATTGTAACACATTGAAATGTAAAACCTTTCAAAGAGAAATTTTCCTTAAGGTGTTTATGGATGTTAAGTAGGATTTTCAACTTGATTTATCAAATAATTTCCCGATATTTGACTTGGATATTGCAAAAGTGATCAAATTTTTTTCTTTTAGGGGCAAACTTTTAAAACATCTCTAGTCCAGGTATTTAGAGGAGAGCTTTTGAGTTTTTCAGTCCAATGTGAATTTTATAGCTAACTGAAAGTAAGGGGAATTTTTGTGTGATGTGCCTAATCACATGTATGTATGTTTGTTTTCTGCGTTGATTTTGTCCACATGCATTAGTTTACAAAACTTCTGAATTTTTGTTGCCATCAGCTGATATTCAGGAATGAGGTAGAACCCAAAACTCCAGGTAAATTCATAAATGTTCTTTCCCATAAACTCAGCCCGATATAATGGACTAATTTATTTAAGGGGATTCATCTCCCCGATGAATCTTGATCCCTTTATGACTGATGGCCTGTACACACCCAGCCATAAAAACTATTGCACTGCCTTCTGCAGAACTTGGCTGACTCATTTGCGTTTTTGTTTTCTGCAGTCTCTTCTCTTCTACAAATCCTGATGTAAGAATTTAGTGCTTGTGGACTTGACCACTGAATGTCCTAGTGATGTGTGAACTTTAAGAGCATTTCCCCCGTGTGCCCTCAGCCTATCTTTTATCACCAAGAGGGGAGAGATGCAGAGATGGAGAGGGAGCAGGCAAGCGACCTACATGAATGGTGCACAATAACAAATTGAGCTCGTCATACAGGTCAAGCTTTAATATGCATGAAATTCCACACATTTGTCTAAGTTAAGGTAGCAACTGGGATAATGTTTATTCAGCTGAACAATTTTTTTAGCCTTTGTAAGATTTACTGAATTCTGGGAAGAGATTCAGGTAACTCATCTTTGTTATTTGGCCACATATGTCCACATTTTTCTTTTCTCTGATGATAATGGGTCTATTTAAGAATTTGAACACTGGCACCAAACCAGGGCTCTTGGAAATGGAAGAGCGCTACCAGCAGGGTATTGTTTGAAGCAGGCTATTGTATGGCAGCCACCATACCCTGGCCTCCTAGTCACAAAGTATTTTGTTGCACAAAAACATTTTTCAGCCAGTACACTCTTCCACACTCAGCCACTGATGGTCTAACTCTTCCAACCTGAGTAATGGGTTGAAACCAGATTTTCAAATGTATAATCTGAAGCATTAAGAGGCTTGTTCTTATGTTTTGTTTTGCCATTTTTTATATATATACAATTTGATTTTCATTATAACAAAATTATGAACTATATGGACATATTTTGGTTGTTTTTGCTCCTGATTATCTGCACTTTCATGGCGTTTCACTCATAGCACAGGGGTTAGAAGTACTCTGCTGCACTTGTTAAATCTTAGTTATATACCTTTTTTCTTGAAATGTATTTAGACTGTATTTTCCAAGAAATGTATGTTCATTTGTAACCAGGCTCATTTTATTGTCAATCATGACTTAAGCATTGCAGGATGTACCAAGTACTGTGACTGAACTAAGGAAAAAGGTGTTTGGTTTTCTTTGTTTTTTTCCTTTCTGTAATTTATACTTGTGTCATTGGGCTATAGAGCCCCAGTAGTTCAGGTGTCAAATATTGACAAAGCTATTATGGATGTAAAGATGAATTTCAGTTTTTGTATACAGATATAAAAAAAAAAAAAATCAATAGTATTTTGGCACTTTCACTTATTTACCCGACTGCATGAGGGAGATCCAACAATTTCTTTCATGTGCATTAGTTGTGAGTCCCTGGCAACTTAAACAATGTGATCACTTATACAATATTTACTGCCAGATGCCAAATATTTGTTTAACTTGTGTTTAGAAATAGGATTATGATGTCTACAGTAACTTCAGTATTACTGACTAGATAACAACTGATCATTAGCTTATATGAGTGACTAATGTATCACAGTTGTGTACAGGGTAGCCTGAAACGGGAAAAAAAAGATACTTTTAAATATTGCAGTAACATTTGTTGAAATGGAAATTGTCTCATTTGTCCAGTTGTGAATTTTGTGCAGTGAATAGGCTGCAATTGTCGTCATGACATTTGATGAAGAACCACTGCAACTTGCAGCAGAAAGTGAAGAGTCCTAACTGCAGTACATTTAGTTTCTAATGCTGTGCAGTAAAGTAGACGTAATTCAGCTCTGATTGCTGCCGTCATCCTAGTACCATAGAGGTGTTTCTCCTCTGTTGTATCAGATATTATGTGAAGATATTTTCAAAACTTCATCCTTATTGATCAGGATGATTAGGAATGATTGAGAATGGGTTGGCAGTTTGTCATCTGCACAGTTTGATTTAGACCGATGAATTATAAGTATTTTTGGGGTGGGGCAGCCTGCCGATGACTATTATTCATCAGTTATTTTCACACAAATGCAGAAAATAACAGGAAGCACGGCAGCCTGAACCCCTTGTGTTTGCTTCTATGCACTAAGACGGAAATTCCTCTAATCAATATCTATTTTTTGCTCTGCTCGTCAGTTTTGAGCCTTGCACCTGGATTAATGAAGTTCTTTTGTACTGACATTTGTATCGAGATCTGTCATCAATATCCTTACCCTGAAAAATGTCTGAGTTGAAAAATACAACTAGTGCCTTAGATACTTAAAAGAATTTTTATTTATTTGATTATTTTCTTTCTTTTTGTTATTGATGTGTGACCTGTTTTATTGCTCAGATTTATTTGTTGCAGGTTTATTTTGATTTAGATTTCACTTTGTATCAGGAGGAATTCTTAGTGCCATGTTCACTTTTCTGTCCTTATTATTGGGACAGTAAATGACGCAGTATATTTGCAAACCTAGAGGCATTAAAAAACACAAAAACAAAGCTTGAATGAATTTAGATGTAAACTTACTTACATCTTCTCTACTTCAAAGGTATCTGTCAGGGGTTTTAGTTTCTGTAGAGTCACTGTTGTTAAAATGACTGAATTAATAACCTTCAGTCTCACATTGTCCATGAAAAGCACTTTGTGATCTTGTTGGTATTTTGTCTGTATATATGAGAAAATGTAAGTTTGTAGAAGGAAAAAAAAAATGTCCGTGACAACGGTAAAGCATTATTTTGTCAATCCTTTTGAGATTCTTTGTCCAATAAAGCACCTTAGCACCCGTGAGTTCTTTTCTCTGGAGCTTTCCATTACTCAGACTGCTCAGTCTCAGCCTCTTTGTTCATCCATAAATGACATCATCTCTAGCTCCCCAACGCATACTGCTGCATAGCACCCACCCCCCACCCCACCACCAAATCCAGTGTGCGTATTTGGGACGCTGAGCATGATGTAATTCAAAATATTTTTTTCCTCTCACTTCACCTCATCTCTGTCACTCTAAATCAGCTTTTGTTCCTGCAGAGTGTTAATTTATTGCTTTTGCCATTTAGTTGGATACTCAGGAACTGATCATTTCTGCTGGTTGTCCTATGGTCAGGAGGGTTGGACACGCACCTCCTGTGCTGCCTTCACCAGGCCCAGTTTGCTTTGTTTCAGGACAGAGAGGCCCTCGCTCTCCCCTACAGCTCCTCTCCTTTGTGAATCCACCGCGCTCCCACCCCTGTGTCTTTCTCCCAATGTCTACCAGCTGGTAAAATTAAACGCTGAGTGTTTCCGACTGGCCCAAAGTCCCCACTCTCCAGCCCATTGACTGTCCCCATGGCAACAAGCTCATCTGGAGCTGCTGATGGAGGCTGTCTTCCTACAAGCTCTACCTGGCCACAGAAAGCTGAGAAGAGAGGGATGTGGCGTGGAGCTGAGGTTAACCATGCTGCTGTGAAAGGCAGCGCACAAAAGGAGAGAATTGGCTACTGGAAGGGAAAATGGCTCATTACGCCCTGCTGCTTTATAGAACGCTCCTCAGGCTATGAGGGCATAACCCACCAAAGTGACCTTGACATTATCAAGCTCACACTACAGGTCCTCAATACACCCTCCCTCTAGAAGTTTACCTTTCAGATGGCCTGTCTGTCTTCTGTAGATCTTATCGTGGTCGTAGCACTTGTCACTCTGACCTTGAAGTAGGTCGCGTTCAGTCTGAAAATAAGTGCTGGAGCGACTCGGTAGCTGTAATGATGTCACCCAGCTATGCTTGAATTTGTTTGAGACACTTGAGTAAAAGATCAGCAGATTTGCTTTTCGTCTGCGGCACAACAGTTTCCAAGGATACTTTTCACAACACACAAAGGAGTGAGCAAACGTCTCAGCCAGCGCAGAGGGATGCAGCACTGACAAGTGTGTGTGAGGGAGAGACTTTGATATCAACCCCCCCAGAAGAGGTGGGATCAAATTGTCACCATCCTAAAACTGAAAAAATATTTAAACGGTGCTCTAATCTCCCTCACCCACAGCTCCTCCGCGTCAGGTCTGTTGTTTCAGCAAAGGGGTGACCCTGGTCTTTTTTTTTTCTTCACTCACTCCCTTACGTCTGCTCCGGCCACAAAGTGTGCTTTGTTTAATTTATACACCTGTCTGCATTTTTGACCTCTCCAAGCAACAGCATGCACTTCTCCCAGCTTCACAGTGATGGTGTTTGTGTGATAAAGTGCTGAAGTGGGAGAGACTTGCAAGGGACAGAAAGGAGCCAAATCTAGAGCTAAATCCCAGTGTGGGGACAGCTGATCCACCACTAACACCAGTAATCCAAGCCCCTCCAGAGTTGATGGTATTTGAAACAAAAAATCTTCAAAGAGGAGGAAAAATAAACAAAAGAAAATAGGGGTGTTTATAAGTATAACAGCCAAATCTTGATTTTTAAAGAAAAGAATGCAGCTCATCAGCTCCTTTTTCTGTAATGGACATATTGAGTTAGACTCATCCACAAACTCTAAGTGCTTCATGCATTGTGGGTTTAGAGGAGTTTGTTTGTGCTTTGTCTCGCTGTGAAGGTCCTTGTCAAGGCAACTGACTTGATGAATTACATTTTTAAAGGCATTTTGATCAACTTGAGAGACCCGTGTTGTAGTTCACCGGCCATCAAAGGTAATCGAATAGTTAAGCATCAGAAGACGGGATGAATAGAGAAGAGGGGGAAGGGGAGCGCTGGAAGAAGTGGCTTTCAATGACGAGCTCAGAAACCCCCAAATTGTTCAGTCTGCATTATAATTGAACTGTTATTTAGAATTCACGTCTCAACACTTTATTGATTTTCCCTCCCCTCCCTTACCTTGCAGCTAAATTAAGAGGAATTGAACATCCCCCCCCCTCCATTCTTGTCCTTTGTCCCACACTTCCTTCAGTGTCCCACATTCTCAGTTTTCTACATTACTCCTGATTGGCCAAAGCTTGCTATTCTGTTTCTGTGTAATACATCTTAATCACGAATAATCCTAATCCCCCCCTGGGTGGACAGCATGCAGCGTATGCAGGCATATGGTGTAACAAAGCTAATTCAACACACACCATAAAAACACACATTGATGAAAGACTGAGATGTAACAATGTAGAGGACGTAGATGGGTTGATGTACAATAAAATGTGGATTATTCATGAGCAATTTGACTGAATCTGGCTAAATTTGCTGAAGTTCTCTGTTGCACTACTGATATTTATTTGACATTACTCACAGCTTTATGCATGCACAGACTTTTATAAGCAACAGGACATTTATTGTTTACATCTAAGTCTAAGCCATGAATATCTTCAACTAAATCTAGACCCCTTTTAACCCATGGAGTTTATCCTTATGAACTAATTTATGTATCTCACAAACAGTTGTAAATGTACAAAGACTACAAATCAATCAGAAATCCAAGAGAACACAAACTGTTTCGCTGTTGAGTTTTGTTCTAAACCAGGTTTCCGTCTGGAGGACTTTATTTCCTCCCTCTTTTAAATCTCAGGTTGTTCAGTTCAGAGTTGAAATGGAGATGACTTTGGTTAATATGGAGACTTCTATTTCATGTCTCACTGGTGAATGAAATGTAATTGACGCAGACATGTCATTTAAACTCCTATACCACCACTTTTATCTTTACTCATTTATGATGTACATATACATGCATCTTTGCAATGTTTACATACTCTGGATTTAATCTAGCATAATGTACTTTCATCACTATTAAAACTCTCGTCAAAACAACTGCATATTGTACGCATGGTTTGGATGGTTTTCTTCGTTCTCTCATAGACTCTAACACTGGAATATTCTTATTCATTTATCAATTCTTGGACCGTTCCCATCTACTATATCAGTGGTTCCCAAAGTCAACTAGTCAACAAACAATTGATGAGGGGGGTGCAAACATCAGCACATGTTATCTTGGTGGTCCTGGCTCAAAAAGTTTGTCAACCACCATACTACATGTCAAAAAAGTACCAAAACATATTGTCTCTGTGTCAAAGAAAGTATATCAGCATGCACTTCACTGCAAAATCCCCTTAATCTTGAGAAGCTGCTCACAGTAAATGAATTCAAACAAGCTTTAGATTTATTTGAAGCACAAAATGTGGTTTGTAATTGTTGTTTGATCAATTCCGTCTCCATTTAGCCTCATATGAATATGGTGTTAATCTTTGAGGTAGTTTTATATAGTTTCCTTTCATATCTCTATGCGTATTTTTTTGTTTGTTTATTGTGTGCTGATTTGAGTTGCTGCCTGTCTTGTGCAGGACACTTGGGAATTATTTTAAAATTTAAGAATTTTTTTCCAGGTTAGGTAAATGTTTGATAAGAATAAATAAAGAATGTTTTCGATAAAAATGACAAAACACCTCCAGAACTTGGTAAAGGGGATACATAGCAGGCATTTAATATGATTAAGATTTAATGAATATTGTACAGAAGGAATGTTCTCCCTCATTAACATTGTTGTGGTGAAATCCTTCTCATAGCACTTTGCTTATTCAGTTGCAAAAAACACTTTTAAGTAGAAGTTCTTGAATTAACTCCCCATATAGGTCATTTAGGTTCATATGACTAATCCTGGGGAAATCTGGGCTACATGTAAGTACTAAATCAACAATTTAACTAGCCATAGACACCTATTAAACTGCTACTTTAAAGGAAAAGTACCGTTTTTTGTTTTTTTTTAAAACCTTGACCTTACTTATAGCATGAAATATGTTCATAAACAAGTACAATTTTGGAGTTACTTAAAGTCTATCGGAAGATATTTAGATCCACTGTGCTGGCGTACATATCCATTCGATGGAAGGGGTTGGGGCAACGTCATTTCTCTAATAAGACACAAAACGCCTTCATTTCACCACTGTTTAGTTATTAGTTGCTGTACTATCCCTCTCTGCCTTCAGAGTGGCTTTGTTGTCATCCGAAACCATAGATATAGACACAAACCATAACAGGGATGTCCAGCTCCAGTCCTTGAGGGCCGCGTTCGTACAGGTTTTCCATGTTTCCCTGTTTCAGGACACCTGGCTGAAATCAATAAGTCATTGAGCAGAACTTCATAGGCTGTAGGATCGACTTCATTTGTGGCAGGTGTGTTGAAGCAGTGAAACACTGAATACCTGCAGGACAGCGGCCCTCGAGGACTGACTTTACTCAATACTCAAAATATTTTTCACTTCTAAATTGAATTCCATGACACGTTAAGTTACTCAGAAAGATTTAACACTTCGATGTGTCATGTAACCAGGGCATTAATCATCAATAATATGATGACAGTCTTGGTTATTTTTGTGTGGTAGCATTTCTGCTTTGTTGCCACCACCAGCCTTTTTTGGTCAGAGCGATGTGGCAGTATGGTGTGCTTATTTGTTTTTCTTTGGCAACCGGCTCATAAACATATTAATTCCATTTTTTCATCTAAAAAAGGCAGAGCATTTCTCTTCAGTGACCATCAAAGTTGGTGGTTTCAGTTCTGGGTCCAGCATTGTTTTGGAATCATGTCTATGCACAGAACCACTTCTAGATAATGTACTGGCACCAGCACATGAGTGGAAAACATGCCTCAGAGAACAGCTTGTACTCTTTGTGTAGACGTTGCCAAAGAAAGATATTGCACATTGCAAACATTTAAAAGAAAATTCACACGTGTGTCTCAGAAAACAACAACCAAACCTTTTCTCTTCTTCTAACAGTGCAAATGTTAGATATGAAGAGGTGTCGGTTTTGTCTATCTCAGTCCAAACCGCTGTTGTTTACACACTTTGTCCCATACAGACACTTGTATGGGACAAAAGTTGACCTGTAACTGGCGGTCTAAAAATAATTATATGTGTACTGTTTTTGTCCCTTGAATGTTGTGATGTACTGGAAGCTTCTTTCTCTACTTTATCCCAGATCAGTCTCAAGCAGAGAGATCAAACTCCATCACCGTGGCCGGAGCTGTGATGGGTGCACTTCTCGCCATCTTCCTCATCACTGTCTTCACTATTGTGATCGTCACTGCACGCAAAACCCCTCCAACAGCCTTCACTGACAAAGTGTAAGTCTGTCAAATAATTCATGCTGTTTAACGCCATGTCATCATACCTCAGGAAGTGACTGAAGCCCACTGCTCGGTTCAGGGAGTTGTTTCTTTGCTCCTGTGGAGAACGCAGCAAAGATGCTCGTCCTGGAGCAGGGAGGCTTCCTGCCTGTCCTGGTTTTTCGGCCAGTTTCTACAGGCTGAATGAGCTGTCACATTAATGTTAGAACAAAGAAGAAACACTTGGAGGTTAAATTATTTAATGCTCCAACAGAGTCTTGCAACTGTCATGAAAATCTTTCGATGTGTTTGTGCCGTGTTTTGTGTTGTGTCTCCTCTAAATATCTGACAGATGCTAAACTACCGGACTGAAGAAAATCCTTTGCTGTTCCAGTGCACCAAGATGAAATCCTAAAGGATTTAATTAACAGCTTGCATCAAGCATTAAAGTTCACAAACCAAATTTACAAGAGGAATATCCCACTTATTGAATGACAGTCATTGTTGTAAAGCTGTGAAGCATATCAGCACAGTTTCATGTTGATCTACTCATCCAGCACACATCAGGGCTGTCACAATATAAGATTACCATGACATGATTATCGTGGTCAACAGCACTTTAAATAATGTTTTCGTAATATGAATAAAGTACTTGGGAAAAAAACTACTATAGGAATTTTCAAGCTTTGATTTTTAAGAGTTTAAAAGTTTATTTCTGCTGTGAAGTTGGCCTTTTTAAGATGGGAATCTATGGGGATTTGCTCTGTTTTGAAGCCAGCCCCTGGCAGATAAGGGGGGAACTGCCATTTTTACCACTTCCGCATAGGCTTCAACTTTCGATTTGTCACCTTTACAACAAAGTATAACTTGTAAGGATTGTGCTCCTATGGAATGAGCAACACAGCAAAATATGTGAGTAGCACACCCAAAACATGTTCCAAAGTCCCCAGCAATATTCTCCTGTTGGTACTCACTCTTATCTCAAGACGAAGTGCTGCCTCAACCCAACTGAACACTTGTGGGATCAACTTGGGTGTGCTATGTGCTACCAACATGTCCATGCTAGTTGACCTTTTAACAACTCCTGGTTGAGGAATGGGATGCCATCCCAATAAAATGTCAGCCTGGTGACCAGCATAAGGAGGAGCTGCCAAGATGTTGCGATGGTGTTTGTATCTTCCGTACACTACTGAGGTCCCAACAGGAGAATATTGCAGGGGATTATGACACATTTTTGGGTGTGCTGTCCACATGTTTAGTGGTCTCTCGTCCTACAGAAGCACGATCCTGCTACCTTGTTGTAAAGAGGACTAATCAGGCTTTTCCTGTGATGTATAATTTTACACCAATTGGTCTTATTGAAGGGAGGAAATAGTTGATTTAGTATACAGTGTTTGTTTAAGACATCAATAAATTGTATTATTTTAGTATTTGTATTTGATACTGTTGTATAAAATGTTTCCCATAAAGCACTCGGCCATTTTATACACATTACATACAACTAATAATGACACTTTTGTCTCTTTTTTCTTTGTTTTTACTCAGCTCAGATTGTTTTTGCAAATATTTGCATTGTAATATCAGTGATGGTTCAGTTTTTAGAGAAATCCTGAGGATATTTACAGTTCATGTTTCAGACTGAGTTGAGAGGACCCTGCTGACTGAACGGCAGCAGTAAACAGTATGAATTATAGCTCAACATCCGTGCTGGGTGTGGGCCCTGCATCACTGCGCTGACACTACAGGACGCTCTGTCCAGCCATGTGCTAGCGTGGTCAATGCCACGACAAACTTAGCATCTTAAGTGTGACCGTGGCTGGAAGTCCCAGTGGAATGGGGGTGGACGCAGACCTCGTAGCACTCTTTCATCACACACAGACATGAGTGTAGGACAGCAGGTCACTGAGAGCACCAACTGTAATCTATGTATAAAAGAGAAGCACAGCATTAAGTGACACGCAGCGGTGGAAAATCAATGGCTGTCATGACATCTTTTTATGAATTGCCAAGGTCAGTTTTCTAGGTTTCAGTTTAGTAGTGGATGGGGATTTCAGTAAATGAGAGAATGGCTTGGACTTGAACATCCTGCAAGGGTTCAGAGTAACAGCTGTCGCATATCTTCAGATTTACTACTGTGTGTGAAACTCCATCACCTTTATCCCCATACAGTCCAATATCTGAAACCCTGTTGATTAGCTACTTATCACTTAGCAGCAGTGCAGAAGTCATACCTGAGACATGTGGTGGGCTTCCAAGAGACTGCGTCAACAAATATCAGTAAAAATAGCCTTGCACTCGCTAAATTTGGTCAAATTGCAAAAATGCTGACTCATATATTTCCCACAATGCATTTTTTTTTTACATCTTTCTTGCCTGAAAAATCCTCCTATCTCACACCTTTGGTCCATTTTGCAGGCTTCCTGTTATTAATTTGTAAAATCTGACATGAGATAAGCTGAATAACAGCAGGTTGACTCAGAGGTTGTTCTGTTTAGCAGCTGCCCTTTAAATGTGATCCACTTAATGATTTCACACCCACCATAAACTATCACTGTCCTGATTCATCTTTGTGCAAAGCAGTTTCTTGTTCTGCAAAACAAAAAAAATAAAAAAATAAAAAAAATGTCTCCTCACTGCCATGTCTTTTTCCTCCCCTGTGAAGGATTGACCTTCCTCCGACTCACAAGCCGCCCCCTCCCTACTCTGAGAGAGCACCGACTGTTCCTCTGGGAGTCCACGCATCACAAGTGGCCTGGCTGTGTCAGGTAAACCCCGCTCCCTTGTTGCAAGCAATTCAAAAGCATGTATGGGAATTATAATATCTCTACACCAGGAACGTTAACGCTTTGTTAGCTCATGATGAGTCACAACAGGCAGTAAATACAACCCACTGGTTGACATTATTATCTTAGTTTGTTAAGCAGAGATGTTTAAAATGCAGGATAGTATATTCAAATTTTAATTTGTATTAAGCTCAACACAAGCTTTCATAAGCGTTTTCTTTTTATAAGCTGACACATAAACTGGCCCAACATTTAACACATGCTGACATAAGAAGACAATTTTGTAACATACATTTTTTCTTTTTTCCTTACCTGCAGGCTCGCAGAGCAGAGCGCAGGTTTGAGCTAACCGACAGGCAGCACCCCCCTACAGCAAGGCCTGTCATGCCACCAACACAAGCCGCCACCCAACAGCGCTCCCAACTAGAGTGGGTGTGTCACCAGAGTGGGTCAGACCGGGTGTACATCAACCACCGTGAACACTATGTGTGACAGATAACCTGAACACTGTCCACCAATCACGGCAGTCACTCTGCCTGAGTGGCATCAAACATACTGGCTTCACCAGATTCCCTGAACCATCAATCCAGAGGAGAGAGGTGGTAGCCGTGGAGGAAAAATGTCTCTCTTTGCAGGCAGTTCTCCACATTCTCATCATCTTTCACCCTACAAAAAAACATTTTGGGAATATAGCCTTTTTTAGACACTTCTCTCTGAAATATGTAACATAGTGAATTGTAGTTGTAGTCAGCAGCCAGTTATTTTAGAAGAAAAACTGATAACAAGGGAAGAACTAGTGGGATCCTCTATATGTCAAGCTGTTTCCTTTTACTGTTATGTTGCAAAAATGCTTCTTTTTTTTAAACAGTTTCAGTGTTTTGCAAACTCCACACATCTTCCTGATCAGTTTGTGCATAGAACAGCAGTTAAGATATAAATTCACTATCAACATCCAAATACCTTCCTTTTTTCCCATGTCAGAGAACATAACTCTGTGGTTTAAGTGCCATTTTGGAGAGATATTCCCCTCCTGGGTATATCATATGCTGTCGTTTTCATGTT
>JAPMNP010707835.1:0-11765 GCA_029874935.1 Atherina boyeri
TTTGATGAAATCTCCCAATCGGGGGGAGGTGGAGGGTTCTAAAGTATCCAGAACTTCTGTGGATATTTTTGTTGAGGGAAACCATGACTTTTAGTAATTTCTTACATAGGCTACGGCTTCACATGAGTGCAGTACCAGTTTCGGCCAGAATCGTACATACTGTACCTTTAAATGGTGAGATAGAAGAAGGAGGCAACTGGCAAGTCTCGTCTCGCGTGAACACGTCCGACAACAGTCATGGCTGCCTCCTGCTCGTTGGTGTGTTGCGGGGAAGAAAGTGAATCCGACAAAGCTATCGTTGGTGACTATCTCTCATTATTTCATACCGAAAGTCTAAAAAGAAAAGAAAAAAAGATAGTACATTCTTTTTTATCATTACAATAAATATTGCGTAACTGTCTGCGGTGTTTTTAAACAATTTTGTGTACACACGTGTGGGCTCGCCCCATGCACTCTACCAGGACTGTAGATGAATTTTCAGATTTTTTTTAGATTTTTTTTTTTTAGTATGCATTTCCTTGAGTAGCTACTCACTAAATGTTGCCCAAAATCAGCCAATAACATGGTTATCGTTGCTTTTCCTCATACACAGTCCGCTTTTCAAATGGATGTGTCAACAATGCAGACAAACTGGATGTCAGCATGTACAGGAACGCAGATGAAAATAACCCGAAGAAAAAGAGTAAACAGATAGTGGTGAGGAAGACTGGTGGATTGATGGACTGATGTGTTTATTTACCAAACAAGATGGGTTGTTTTACGCTTGATGTTAAATGACCGTGTTCCTTGTGTTTTAATCTGTTGCAGGTTGCTGAGTCAGACAGGCTGTGTTATGTTGGACAGAATTTTGGAGGGGCATCACTGAAGTGCAACAGTCTTTGCAAGTAGGGGAACACTAGATATTTTGAAATATTTATTGACGATCACTAAAAAGGGGACTAATAAGGCCAATGTTTAATGGTTTTACAGATATTATGTGGGAGTGCTGAACAGACAGACCATGCAAATGGATGTACACAGTGCTCAGCTGTTCAACATGCAACCTGTAATACCAGGTAAAAGGAAAGCACTCACCAGCAGATATTGACAGTATTTGTAACATGAATATTGTGCAGCTTCCCTGCATGCACCAAATAAATATTAGTTCAAAATGCTTTTGACAATATCAACTCTTTTTTGAATTTTTTTTATTAACTATTTAAAAAAAAAAAAAAAATCTTATTTATACAGGTTGCTATTCTGTTTTGACTGTTGAGGTTTTTTTTTTTTTTTTTAAATCACTTTTTCCTTTTCTGTCACTTGTTGCTGTAACATGCTAATTTCCCCTTAAAGTAAAGTAAGAAATAAAGACAAATCCGTTCGGACTTTGCCAACAGGGGAGACAGCAGAGACAGCAAAACCTCAAGACACAACTCTGTCATACAGAGACAAGGTAAAAGGATTAGTCCCTCTTTAATAAAAAAATAAATAAAATACAATTAAAACCAGTAGCAAGAAATTGTTTATTTTTAAACTGAAAGTAACATGTTTTTATTTTTTCTTTAGGTTGACTCGCTGATTGAGGTCTTTGGTACCAACAAACAGAAGAGAGCTCTTACCTCCCGAAGACTAAATCAGGTGGGCAGCGACACCCTGCATCAAGCAGTGGCTAAAGCTGCCAACACTGTAATTGAGAGCAAGGGTCTGGAAGGTAAGCTGCTCAAGTTTTCATCTTTGTCTCTGTATTGTTCCGTATTCTTGATCATGTTTTCCTTTTTTTTTTTTTTAAATCGCTTTTTCCTCAGCTCTTCAGCAGGAGGTGGCTGAGATGGAGTCCCAGGCAGCTCTGGCTTTCAACCTGCCTCATTGCAATGCTGACGCAGACAAACGAGAAAATGTCTACCCATTCAATGAACGTATCTTTTATTCCCTCTGCCACCCTGTGTTTGTGTGAATCAGAGAACATAGATTAACATAGTTTGGTGGTTGAGGCTGCAGCCGAGTTCATCTTCACCCTTAACTGACTTTCAGTCCTGAGTCCAGAAGAATTTGCTGCTTTGGAGCAGCCTGGTTCCAAGATGGCAGCACTCACCCCTGAGGAGCTGCAGAAGATGAAGGATGAGGGAAGGTAAGACAATGAAGAACTGAAGCTTTAGTTAAAAAAAGAAAAGTAAAACCATTTTTACCCCATTTTGATATTTGTTTGTATTATTTATTAAAGGTACCAGTGCATTGTGGGTCATCTAGACAACATGGCATCTGTGGGTGAAGCCAGAGACAGAACGTCACGTTGTGCCTTTTATCTCTCTATGCTTCTCAAATTAGCAAAGCAGAAAAGCGTCAGTCGCAAGTGTGAGTAATCTTGCTTTCTTTTATCATATAAACCGCTGAAAGACGCTTCAAGACATTGATGTGTCTAGGCACAGATCTGGAAAGCTTACAAGAACAGTTCTTCAGCATCTTAAACAAAGTTTTGATCATTCTGAAATTAAGATCACTGTCACGAAACGTGCTTACGCTACATGTGTTGCTAGCTAGATTTGGTGATGCATGTTGAAATTTATTTATTTTTAAATAGCTTTTTCCCTTGAGGAATATTGTTTATAAATTGTGATACAAATATAATGAACCTGGATTATGTTCAAAACTCATGTGAAAAACCCTCTTTCTGCAAACACTGGATGTGTGTGAAAGTGGTCTAAAATCTACTTATGAGCTTCAGTTGATAATAGCTGTTTGTTTTACAGTTTTGCAGGGAGAAGGCTGTCCTCACATCATTCAGCACAAACTGCTTAGGACATTTACGGTTGAGACATTCAACAATGGCAGGTAAGGTGATCGGTATGACTGTAACCACCATTTCTTGCAGTATTTTGCGTGACTTTCTAAACGAGGACATCTTTGTATTGAATTTGAGTTATTTGACAATTTGGAAAAATAAATGGGATCTTTAACCTTTTTTAGGGTGCAGAACATAGTGTCAACATCAATGCGTGCCAAATTGGCAGCTTACAGCCTTGCTCTGCTGTTGCATATGGGTTATATGACTGCTGACCTGACATTATTGCAACGTGACTTAGGAATCACAGAGGCCAGGTAAGAAGAATTGTGCTTATAAACAAGGACAATATGAAATGTATCTAGTAAACTAACACTGTTAATCTCGTTTTGTCATGTCAGTTCTCATGTTAACATTTCTTTGTGATTTACATTGTTTCATCTTGTATTTACATAAATAAGACACCAGCTTCTGTAAGGAACTGTCAGTATGAGGTGTGTTAGAGGAAAACTGCCTGTAGAACTGATTAATGTTTTCCTACAGGATGATCGAGGTTGCAAAGTCTATGGGACTGACTTTAAGCAAACCAGTCCGGGCCAAGAGCGGCGAGGCTGGACTGCATGACAACCACAGACAGGCCTCTGTTGTTATACCACTGGTCAAATACGATCAGTTCCTCGAGACACGGAAGCGCAAGAAAATGCACTGAAAAGTAGATAGAGAACACACTGTTGTGGAAATGTCACAAACAAGAGCTGTTTAATAATGTACTTTGTAGACAAATAAAGTGGTTAACTTTGAGCTGTACATGTCATTACTTGATGCTTACAGTTTCAAGGTACAAAAAAGCAGACTAACAAGCTGTAAACAACCTCTAGATGACAGAACATCCAGCTTTAACATATAGGCACATTTGTAGACATCACATATTGCACATTAAACATCCTTTTCCTTCTGTCTGATTGTTACCAAGGGAGTCTTTGTGATTGTGTGTCATTGTGCAGCATGTTGACAGTATCTTGAGCAGTAACCAATTTGTCCCCACTGACATCCAAGAAAGCCAAACAACTGAGGACATTATTAGAAAAACAAACAGACTCACCGGGAAACAGCACTGTGCAAGAGGCAGAAGCTTAATTTTGGCTTTGTTTTTTGCATAAACACCTCAAACTATCAACACCTCCCCCCAAATTAGCTACAATCAACAATTGATTTTAAAAAGTCAAACAAGGCACACCTTTTCTTTGTACCATGGTTGAAGCTGGCATCTCTGAAACCTCTGACTCCCACTAGGATTTGTAAATGTGCACCTCCTAACTGGAGAGTCCAAGAAGCAAACTGACAAAACCAACACTAAGTGAAAAAGAACATGATTAATGTAAAGCTTTAGTGAAATGCTCCAACATGAAGGACAATGAAAGGCTTAGTGTTGCCCTTTTGTTACAGCTTATTCAATATTTTACAAGTGAACTGACTTTAGAATTTTATTTTAATTATAATTTTTTACCCTTTACATAATTAATGGATGACCTTAACTCTTAGTAGTTTACACAATTAACTGCATCATTTTGGAAAGTCAAAGTATTCTACTTGGGCCTTACACACAAGCTAGAAAAAGTGACCATGTGCTGACGAGTAGCCACAGATATCCACATTTGTTTGGAAGTGCTTGCAAATATTCACAGGATGGAGCAGAACATGCTGCCACTGTGGCAACCATTTTCCACTGTAGCACCAACCCTGGTAGTCATGGAAATTCCATGTCGGGATGGATACTGGGATGAGGACAGGCAGGCTGGAGAACTAGCCAGTGGGCGAGGAGGAGGGTTTTCCAAAATCCAGGGTGGAACCGATGTAGAGCTAAAAATGTAAAGATGATATAGGGGGGAAAAAAAGCAGAAATTCAATAACATTCCTCTGAAAATAATTTTGCACACTTGTTACTGGAAAATGTCTTATCTGGCACATTTAACTACATTCACGTTTTTTTTGGGGGTTCTTGCGGTGACAATTAAATGCAGATGTTTCATAGATTATGTAAATGTAAAATAAAGACTTTTTGTTTCTTACTTAAGATATTGTTTTAAACTCTAAGTTAACCTATATAAACAGAATAACAAAACGTCCTTGTTGACTTAAAGAAAATGAGAAAATAATGATTCTAAAGCCACTGATGGCCTACTGGGTTGAAGTAGCAAGTTACCTGTTGTTATGCCTGAGAATACTGTTGTTGCACAACACACAGCTCTCATTCCCAGGGTCCATATGTAGCAGTGTTTTTTTGTTCTCTGGGTGACCCTGGAACAAAATGTTGTCATGCACAACACCTTTGACTGGCCCCAACACAGCAATACCACAGCCTTGTGCTGGCTGGATGCGGTTGCGCACAACCTAAAGACAAAAATGATAAAAAATCAATGTATGTACAAAAGTAATGAATGACATATTGATGATATATGAAATAAGTGTAGTCCTGTGCAGTGGTTTAGATCCACCCCATATTACTTAATATCTCTGTCAATGAGCCAGATTTTGTTATAATCTTCCTAGGTGATCTTGTAATAGTTGTGTTGGCTTTCTGACAGTTTTCTTAGGACACAGGCTTCTTTTCCCCCTTTTTGCTTTCCAATTCTTGTATCTGACCATTTTCAGGGGAATTTTTGCCTGTAAAGGCGCTTAACACTGACATATGAATCGTCCAAGCATAAAAAGCCATCTCACTCAACAAATTAATTGTTGCTGTATCTACACACACTGTATCTACACTCTGGACAAAATGGTGAGGAATCAATTTTGATTCGCTAGTTGGGCCATTTGTTACAAGAAGCCTCTTGGAAAACTTGCATGTTTCAGGAAATTACAGCAAATATTTCCAGTTTTTCAACCAGTTTATAAAGGGATGAGTAGTAAGTCAAGTGGTGCATCACTCCATCTCACCTTGACATCAGTGCTTGCAGAGACCTGGATCCCATAGCCACTGTTGCCAACCACATCGTTCTCCAATAACTGCCCATTACCGCTGAACCTCACACCATAGCCGCTGTTTTCATAGATGCCGTTACCACGAAGCTCCACTCTGCAGTCTTTTTCCACTGTAACACCACCGCGGCTATTTCTAAGAATGCAGTTTGTAACTAGTCGGGTCAACTGACTGCTCTGCAGCACAGCAATGCCAGGGCCGCGGTTGCTGTTGACAAGGTTTGCAAATACATGCAAGGCCTCGCTGCTCTTCACATAGATGCCGACTGCTAAAAAAGAGACAAAAAGAAAGAGATGGTCGGAGATTGACAGTGACACCATTTGTGTTTAATGCGACGGGTCAATTTAGTACCTCCATTGTAGCTCACGCAGTTACTCTCCACTAGGGCCACACTGACGGAGCGGCGAGCAGAGAGGCGCTCATCTTCACTGTCCAGATCACTCTCCCAAGCAAATAGTTCACCCTCTTCATTGAAGTTTTCTTGCCCTTCTCTTCCTTCTCCTTCCACTCCCCTCCTTTCCCCACTACCTGCATCTCCACCAATCCCTTCCTGTCCAGGCAAGTTCCCCTCGCGAGCCTCAATATTCTCCGGATCCTTCCTGCAGAACACCGCCAGTCCATACATGCAGTTATGGATGATGTGGTTTCCTAAAAGCTGCGGGAGGCTGGATGACATAACCCACACACCGCAGCCTTTATTACCTGAAGAAATTAAAGGAAGGAATGAAACATCTAGCATTGCAATTAAAACTGAGCTGTTATACAAAGATAGAAGATATATATCACACTGAAATGACATACAGTAGACATGGTTTCCCTCAATAAGTCCGCGTCCTCTCTCTCCCACCACCACGCCATCTGAGTAGCCATAACAGATGTAATTGTTCCTCAAGATGGGGTCACCTCCTCTGCGAATGTCCACACCCCCCCATTGGTTCTCCCTGATCACATTCTCTGGAATCAAAATGCTGTTACATTGGCATGATGCATCCGGTTATGCTGATGAGTAACAAGGACAAAGAGATGGGGCAGACAGACTTACAAACCTGTTATCATCCCTCTGCCATTCTCATTTATGGCAATCCCCGCTGCCTGGCCTTGGAAGATGTGATTTCCACTAAGAAAGAAGGTGAAGAGAGAAAGTTTAGAAGCACAAGGGAAATTTAGTGTTTTTGTTTTGCTTTTTTTTCTTAAATGCAAAAATCCTCAAATCAACTTTAGAAATGCTAAATAATATCCAAATAATGGCAACAGCAGGGTTAACACAATCACAAACACAAGTTCCATGTTTATGGAGTCCAACCTACCTCACCACAGGATTCCCACTGAAGAGAATATACACACCGGCTTCCTTGTTATTGTAGATCAGGTTGCTCCGAATTGAACCTTTCCCATTGCCAAGAACAACGATTCCTGATCGCAAACCACTATGAATTTTGTTGCACTGTGGAATGAAAGAGGGAGTGAAAACAGAGTAGCACATACAAAACATCTGCCACTGTACCTACTGTTCTTCCATATTTCAAGCCTTGTTGGGTTAGAGTCAAAATATAATTACATGATATTGCAGATAAGAGGCCGACATACTTTTAAATCACAAGAGAAACACAAGAACTACAGCTGAAATATCAGGGCTACTATGTAGACTTTTGTGGATTACTCTGTTTCTGGATTTACCAGGATGGTTGGGTTTGCCCCTTTCCGTATGTCCAGTCCGGCCTCTCCATTTGAGTGGATGTTGTTTTCTGCAATGAGGCCCTGAGCAGATAGACGCAGAAATACACCTGATGCTCGGCACTCGCACACCTCATTTCTCAGCATCACAATCTAAAGGAGGGGAGAGAGAAAGAGAGAGCTCAAGTAACAGCTTGAGCAGGAAACTGCTGCTAAATTACTAATGATGTGAGCCACTTCCTTAACTTGATATGTTGCTTGAAGGAGTCATCACCTGAAATTTTCACTTTTCCACATGAAAACATGTATATTATAGTTGCCTAATGATTTTACACTGGCCGGGAAGCCGATATTTAAAGGAGCCATATGTAAGCTTCTGGCCAAAACTGGTACTGCAATTATGTGAAGCCATAGCCTATGTAAGAAATTGCTAAAAATGGCCAAAATAGGTCAACAAAAATATACACAGAAGTTCTGGATACTTTAGAACCCTCCACCTCCCCCGATTGGGAGATTTTATCAAATATCAGCACAAAATGTAAACAACATAATTTAGGGACTGCAAATCCATTTTTGAAACAAAAATATCCTGGCTAAATTACGGTGGTCAGTGATATAAGTATTTGAAATCAACATTTTTTTTAATGTCTTGTAACCTATCAGCACCATTTAATGATAGCTTAAAATAAAGATGAATATTATTCTTACATATGGCCTTTAAAACTGAAGCGTTTGTTTACCCTTGTGTCTTCAACCAGCCCATGTGCACTCATATACAAGATCTTAATTTATCCCCCTTCTTGGCGTCAAATTGGCAGGATATACCATATATGGACATCGCAGACTTATGCTGCTGGAAGCCCGCCTGGACCCTCTCCCCCTCATATTCAGTTGAGCGCCGTCATTACTCAATTCGAATTCGAAGTACGGACTCCAGGGTGGAGAATACAGAAATGTGGTGCACATGTGAATTGCTCTGTTGACTGAATTCCCTAAGACGCGGCCAGGTCGGGTTCATTCAAAACTAGTGCCATGTTGTCATTTTGGAGTGAGACGCTGTAGAGCTGCCACCCATATAAAAACTAGACCTTATCATGTTATAACGTGATAGTTAATTGTAAAAACGTGACTCTTGTAACAGTTCACGATCCTGCTATTATACTTCCAATTAACACAATTCATTGTCTGTCCTTCTAGTGTAGCGTTTCATGTTTCCTATTTTTATAATAAACGCATTATGTCATAACTTAATAGTGTAGCAATCCTCAGTAATGTTTATGTTTACCTGTTAAAATGTTCTGGAATTGTGATGGACTATGATGGAATGGATGACAAAGTTAAGGGGGGGGGATAAGACCGGGAGGGAGCGGAGGAGAGGAGGGTGTGTGGGTGCGCGCACCGGGCAAGAGAGCTGAGGGTCAGACAAAACAGTATTGAGGATCACTACACTATTAAGTTATGACATCATCCGTTTTTTTGTAAAAACATGAAACATAAAACGAAATACTGTCATATGTTTCAAATTACAGAAGACTTTTTTTATGGTATAAAACTACTATAGTGGGATGAGGGACTAAAGAGGAATCAAACCCGGTATCTACGGAGTGACAGTCACCTTAACCACTCCATTATAGGAGGACAGACATTGAATCGTGTTAATTGCCGGTAGGCTATATACAAGCAGGATAGTCAAATGTCACGAGAGTCACGTTTTTACAATAAACTATCACGTTATTTACGTGATATGATCTATTTTTTTAATATGGGTGGCAGCGCTACGCTTTCATAAGATGCTGAAGCGTTGCCCATGGTGTTAACCGCCTTCCTTCTTGGACCAATCAACGAGCCCCTCATTTGCATTATTATAATGACCATCTAGTACAGCCAAAATGTCGCACCTAATCTTGTGAGCCAATATTGTGTTTAGAAAAAGGGTCAGAAAAGCTCCATGTTTTTTTTGTTTTTTTGTATGGCCTGAAAGACTATAATAAAGCATAGGTATCCATGGTAATAATAGGTTATGACTCCTTTAAAATGGTATTCTGCACATTAAAGTTAAACTTGAGAGATCTAAATGTCACATGCTTATCAGAAAACAAAGATAGAATAGTTTAATTTACGGTGGAGTTCTGGATGCAGCGGACAGCATAGTTCAGCCCGCGGAACACGTTTTCCTCCAGACGGGCTTGTCCATAATTAGACACATGTACACCACCCTTTCCCTCTCTGAACAGGCAGCGTCTGAGGATGCAGCCAAGGGTTGATGATGCCAGTATCAGAGCTTCAGGGTCTCTTTCTAGTTCCTGCTGAAGGGTGAGGGGTTCAGGTGTTAAAGATGGAGGGTCAGGGGATGACGCAAGTGGCAGTGAGCCATCTACCCGTGGCTTTAGCAAATGGGATAAACCGTGATGGTCACAAGGGATTTTATAATCCGCAGCGCATAGTTTTTTGGTGTTATCAGTTTCTCCTACATCTCGGTTCTCCTCCTCCCCTTCGCTGCGCTCAGCATCACTCCAGCCATCTTCAATAACTGTGCCCTGACATGCAGCATCTCTGCCAGTCCTTCTCTTCCAGTCCTCCATACTCACAGTCTCATTTTTAACATTCCCACCGAAAGGGTCGGCCTCATCATTGGAGCCAGCATGGTCAACTTTTGGAGAACCTTGAAACCTAGACGGAAATGTCCTGGCTAGGGCAGCCAAGTGTTTACAAGCCCAGTTTCTCTCCGACACTGGTGGGCCTTCCACAGTCACTGAGGCTGTGTCACTTCCTGAGAAGTCACAGCTGTCCAATAAACTGAGAACTACACCCAGCAAGTGGGCAGAGCTGCCTTGTGAGAAGGAGCAAAAACGAGCTTGGCATGTTCCAGGGCCACGGATTTGCAGCTGGGCTCCCTCAAAGTTGCAGTTGTCAAGTTGGATGTGACCCCATGATGTCTGGAGGAGAGCAATGGGAGACAGGTGGTTGGAGTCAGACAGATTTACCAGCAAAGAAAAAAACACAATGACATGCCATTTGTGGATACAAAAGAAATTGTTTTTTTTTTTAAATATCTCAAATCTGTAATGTGACATCATGCCTTTAAGAAACCACAATGACAAGCTGTCACTTTACCTTGTATACAACAGTGGAGAACCAGGGTGGCATAAACACCAGGTTACACAGCCGGGCAGTGGGGCACTGCTGCTCCATGCACATGAGAAGGGCCACCTCACCCAGTCGCCCCAGACCAACCAGCTCCACGGGCACCTTCAGCGTCACCTCAGCCTGCTCCTCATACACCCCTGGATGAAGAACTACACGGTCATATGGCCCCACCACCCCAAGAGCCCCGCGCAGGGTCTCAAACTCACACCCGGGCCCCACGTGCCAAACCCTGCGGTCTTTTCTCCGACGGAAGAAGAAGAGGCAAGCAGAGGACTGGTGCTCCGGTCCATTTCGAGTCCAGGTGCGGATGGAAAGGGCGTGCTGCTTTAACGCCTCTCTCCAGGACGGGGGTTCGAGGTGGGGCTGACTGGGCCAATTGGGATGCCTACACTCGGGGCAGCCAAGGCACAGCTGCCTCCAGCGTGTGTTATCCAGGGATAGGACGAGCTCTCTCCAGGCACGGCACACCTGGCAGCAGCGTCCCAGGTCAGGGAGGGGAAGATAGGCCAAGATAACCCTCCACAGCTCCACGGGGAGGCTACCCACATCCATGGCAGCGGAGGCTGGGGAGCACTGTCACCGTGGGGGTACCTGGAAACAGCGTGTAATGCATATACACGCACGCGCAGTTTAAGTGACATAAAACCGCTCAGCCGTACATAATAATAAACATATCCAAGCATAGACTTGCGTTTAATGATGCTCGGAGAACATACTCATTGTAGTGGTAGCTGTGTGTTGTTTTTAAAAGAAAAACAACAATGACAAACCGCCACTGCTTGTTTCCTTAAAGTTAAATTTAATACGCAGTAACAAGTACAGGCCTGCAATATTTTCCTCAAAGTTTGCAGCGCTAAATGATGGTTAGCTAGCGAGGTATAGCTCGTTATTGCGAATGTCTGCGGAACTGATGTTAGCCACAAACACGATGAAGAAAGAGAGGTTTACCTTTTAGCAGCTTGCCATAATTCGATGAATCAACACATGTCGGCTCAATGTTTACATCAGCTATCTACCAACCGGTACATGTCTATGACACTTTCTCCTCACAGCCTCCATCAGACTTCACAACAATCCACGATGACTGCAGATGTGCCATCGAAATGGAGCTCAGACGAAAGCTACCAGTTTACGGCAAGAGACAGATCTTCCGCTTCCAAAATGTGGGCGTTTACCTTAACCCTCCACCACCATCATCACCACCAC
>JAPMNP010707842.1:0-11724 GCA_029874935.1 Atherina boyeri
AGAACCTGAGCGGAGTGGGGCAGGAGCTTGTGGCCCCCCCAGTGGAGTTGTTACATCACAACTCCAGTCTGTTTCAAGCTGCCTTTTAGTGTCTGCCATTGGTTCACAATGATTTGAATGCAGAAATACTCAAAAATGCAATTTTGAGCTTGATTTTCTAAAGATGTGTCCTCTAGCTTTAGAAAAGGGCCAGAAGAGCATGTTAACAACACAAAACACATTATTTTCATCGGAGTAAGTCTTTAACATTTTATTAATTTAACGGGGACCTTAGTAGCATGAAGAAGAACCATAGACTGCTACAACAGCCTGCTACCTTCTCCTCATGCTGATCACCAGCTCCATATCTCTCTGCAATTATATTACCTTCATAGATGACAAGTCGTCCTGTTTTACCAGTAAAGGAGATGCTGCCCCACACCATCACACTGCCTCCACTAAAAGCTAGCGTTCTCCACATCTTCTCCACACTTTTACCCTATGATCCAACAGCAGTGGTAGCAGAATCTGGACTCATAGCTGGACATAATGCTCCTCCACATGTCCAGGTTCCAGTGCACATCTTGCCGACAGCACAACTAGGCCTGACAGTGAAAGGCAGTCAACAGCATAAGCTGATAGAATAAACTGTTTGGCATTGGCGCAGAAGATTTGGCAAGTTTTCATGGGCACAACCCACATACTCAACTCAGCTGCTCATCCCACAAATGTATTATCCTTACAACTGTGGCACTGTGTAAAAGGGAAATAAACATGCTTTTCTACAGTTAGCAAAGTGTTCATCTTGTCTCACAATGCCGAATTCCTCCAATATGACTTTTGATTGACAGCAAAACCTTTCAGAAAGTAAATGGCATCTAAAAACACATAGTTATGTGATTAAGGAAGCTTGTTCCTTTTTCAATTTTAATGTTTTACATATCATGACATGATGAAAATCATTTGAGGTAAATATGTCAGATGAACATCACATAAAGATTACAACATTAGTTCTTTATCTATCCAACAAAAACTGAGCCAAAAAGCAGCAGTGTGTGGGGGGGAAAGAAGTACACCCTATGATTCAGTAGCTTGTAGAACCACTTTTAGCAGCAATAACATGAAGTAATCATTTTTCATATGATGTTGTAAGTCTGTCCAAAGGTTTTTAATGAATTTCAGCCAGCACTCTTTCCAAAGTTGCTTCAAATATTTAAAGTTTGCAGCATTTGTTCATGCACAGCTCTAAGATCCTGCCAAAACATTTCAGTCAGGTTTAGGTCTGGACTTTGACTGGGTCATTGCAACATCTTGATTCTTTGACATTGTATTCTTGGCATTGATCCAAAAGTCGTTGCAAACCTCAGCAGTGCTGCCATTTTCTTTTTAGGGAGAAAAGACTTTCTCATGGCCACCCTTTCAAACCAGTCTTGTTCTGTCTTTTCATAATTGTGCTGTCATGAAGTCTAAAATTTAACATGTGGCATCTGAGGTACACCTCTTTGGTTTTCTGACGCATTTCATGCTCTGACCTTGCAGTGAACTTGATTGGACATATTTTTTTTTTCTCATCAGAGGATTTATTTACCTAATTCAAAGTTTTGTTGAAGACCATTATTTTTCTTTTTTTATCTTATCGTATCCTGATATTGAAAAACAGAATAAAAAAATAATTAGTATGGCTCACCTGCATTTCTATTTATTTGTTTTTGGTCATATAATCAATGTATTTGCCTGAAGAAATTTGTGTTTGCCAAGTTAAAAATATTTGCAATTAAAAAATAATCAAATTATATTGTATTCCAAAGGAATTTGAAGCAACACTGGATATGTATTTACCAGCAGGATTACAATTGTTATTTTCACACATGTACAACCAGATAGCTGATCATTCATAAAAATGTAAAGCAGATGTTATTTTTTATTAATGACATTGGGTGGATGCTTAGGAGAAGCATGGAAATGTACTTCAAATAATTTTTCTTACAATTACCCAATAGTGTCATAAAACAGTCCATTTTGAAATAATAATAAAAAGTGACTCAGACATGTAAAAAAAAGAAAAAAGAAAAAAAGAAAACATATAACAGATACAAATACATATATATAAATGGAAAGTTCCCCCCCATTGTATTTCTTTTGTCGGCGTATCCCGGCGAACATAACAAGTACATCCACGTGAATGCCAGCCTCCAAAAGACGTTATCCAATCAACAGGTCGTTTTCTGTAGTGGACTGTAGATTGACAGCTTTTTCAACAAATAGGAAAACCTTTTTTATGTAGGGGTACACCATATCAGCCAATCATAATTAAGAAGGGGGAAAAAAACACGCTGTCGTCTGCTCTGACAGTGGACCCTTCCAACGCAGACAGACNCCACTACGCAAATCCTTCCAATGGAGGAGGGCCAGGACGTAGAAGCTTGTTCGGCAAATGAAAAGAACGTCTGCAAGCTAGCGACCTAGCTCAGTTAAAGGGAGAAGAAGGAAAAGTTGTGAGTATCGTCACCGTTATGAATGCTAGTGTAAATTAGGACTTGTGGTTTTTGATATTTGATGTAGTTAACGTTGACTTATGCCAAGTTTCGTTGTTAACTTTGCCGTTGAGATTAACGTTAGCTCTATTAACTGTGGTACCAGAATTGGCTCCCCGTAGCATGCTAAAGAAGGAGTTTGATTTTTCTGCTAGTGAGTTAATCGCTCTCTTACCTTGTTAAATTAATGGTAAACACCGTTCACGTTCCTGTTGTCATTAGTTTGGTCGCTGCCAGATAGCTAGCTTGGCAGTTAATATGGTATAGTATGTTGTTTACGTTTACAACTGCCTGATCAGCTAAAGCAAGTTGCTGCTGCTGCTAGCTAGCTTTTTGCTCAACATAAAGCAGCTAACTGAATGCTACCATGAACCTTAGTTTGTTCTGCGTAGCCAGTTCTCTTTTTGTTTCGTTACAATCTTCTAGTCTTCACTGTAAACGAAGCGCTATTGCACACAATTATTAACTAACTTGTTCGTTGTGTTTACCCGCAGCAGCCAAAATAGTCACGCACCTAGATTTAACCTAGTGATTTTCAGGGTGCTGCCTTTCATTTGTAGAAAAGCAACAGAATAATGGTGTTCTGTTTTGCTGATAGCTATATAAAAATAAACAAATACAAACTTTTTTAAGTTTGTGAGGTTACTTGGTGTGTTTTGAGGGGGCTAAACTGTAACGTGTCCGAGCATGGTGTCTCTTTCACACTGGCGTTAACAGTGGGCGAACTGTCAGCTTTGCTTACAACATTTTGCATTGAGAATTTCATGTTCCATCTTCTGACCGCATCAGACAAAAAGCAAAGCATTTCTTCAGAAGCAGTTGGATGCAGACAGAGAGGAATCTGGTCAGTCTGATGTGTGGCAGGAGGGGGGGGGGAGATGGGGAACTATTTGAGAGGAAGGCGCAGTGTCAGAAGAAAAGCCGGTTTGTGTGCACTCCTGTACCATATCAGCATGGACGAGCTGAGTGTTGGGCATATAAAAGTTAGATTAAAACATACACATCTAATATTTTGCAGTTTGTCACCTTGCTTTTTATAATCATGGCTTCTGTTATGAACTTTCCATGATGTGACACTTCTCAGATTAAGCATTTTACACACAAGATTTTGCAGGGCTGCACTGACACTGGCCTGCAAGGTTATTGGTCTTTGCAACTGGCTGACACCCACCCTCCAATCCCCTTCCCTCCGTGTCCCTGCCAGGATAAGCCTTTGATGGCAGTGCAGATGTGTGGTTTATTCTCTTGTTCATGCACCAGCTAGACAGAATCCCCCTAAATTGCAGATAGACATCTATCTGTGATTATCTAGGGCAAAATTCCAGTGAATTAGTGTGTTTATCTTAATCTGGTAAGACATTAATGGTATTGGAGAGTATGGGGATGGAAAAACCAAGCCATGTAAAACGCCCTCATAGTGGCCTCTCACTAAGCGGCCCCCTGCAAGGATTAACTGTTTACTCAGCGTTTGAGATAACAGCAAAAATAATATAGACACACACACACACACAAAAAAAACCAAAACTGGTTTTCTAAACTTTTCATGTAACAATCCTGTTAATCCCACGAATTGCATATTTTTGGGGTTTTGATGCATTGAGTCTGCAACAATTATCATCTGTTTCCAATTTTTAATTGTCACTAGTTAAATCTTCATCACTTTTCTCACCACCCCTGTTTCGAATAAAATCAAACTTTATTTATATAGCGCTTTTCATACAAATTAGTATTTAGTTTAGTTTGTCTCATTTTACTTTTTGAAAGATCTTTTCACCTATTTCCACTCAACTTTCTCTTGACCTGTTGACTTTCTTTGATCACCTGGGTGACTTTTTTATATTTGCAGCAGCACCCATACAAAAAAAACCTGTTGCAGCTTCTTCAAAACAGCTAGGTATCATTTGTTAGGACTGATTACGGCATATGATCTCTCATCCAAAGCTAGCCTGTCAGCTGGATCCATATGCATGTGTGTGCCTCTACAAATCGCGAAGTAATTGATAATTAGACAACTGCACAAATAATATGCTGAGGACCTGCGTACATGCAAGAACTAAAACCTTGCTATTTGCTACAATGCTTTATGCAAGCACCTGATTTTGCTAACACATTGCCATGTGCTGGGAAATACACTTAATGCATGCATTTTCAGAGTACTTGAAGTTGAATAGCTTTGCTGTACTCATTCTGTTTATGAGGAGTTGATACATGAAGTTCATGAAGGCTTCCTGTGACACAGAGAGGATATTCACCAGCCCTGGAAGATCCACTGTTTGAAAATGGTGTTTTTTGAATAAAACATTAGAATAAATTTGTTTCTGCATGTACAGATTGACTGTTGTGAAATAGTTAAGATATAACAATTTGGTCTCCATCCCTCTGATCTTCATTTTACTAACTTCCAAAGGTCTTTTCCTAGTGTAGCATAGATTAACACACACATCATTACTAACTCTGAGTTAGACATTCTTTTCTTTTATTGCATTGGGAGACTTGGCATAATGTCGTGCACAATGATGACTGAGTCGAGCTAGAAATAACCTATAATTGAGCCCTGCTGAGCGAGATTATCCTTGGCCTCGGGAAAGAGGGTTTGGAGCATAATTGATGTTTGGGTCTGCCTTTGCCAAAGAAACCACCCCGTCTTTGCCCTCAAGATAGCCTCAGCCAGCTAAGTTCTCTGTTTCTGACATGTCAACAGTACAATAATGCCACATTTTCCAACTATATAGGTGTCCTTTGGAGGAAGATGGAAATAAGCGACTTGTCTTACGAATCCTGCAAAGAAGTCTGTTTATTTGCTTCCCTTCCGAGCCGGAAGAAGCCAGCGATGTTTCAGTTTAAGAGGTAGTGATTACTGCAGGCCAGGCCTGTCATTTAGTGTTGGTGGTAGCTAGATATAGGCTTTCCCCCTTTTTTCCTTTTTTGTCCAATTAACTGTAGCTCACTGCCTATTTCTGAGAATACTTTAGTCCAGTTTTGTTAGACTAGTATAGTGCACTGGACTTTGTTGTTGATTCTCTAAACTAGTTGTTTGACGGCAATTACTTTAAACCTGGAAATTAACTTTATGGAAATGTTTCAGGCTACTGGAAGCTGATATGTGGTGGAATGGAAAACGGAGTTGAGCAAATTAAGACAGGACAGTATTTTCTTTGTTGGAGTTATCTCCTATTTCCTGAATGGCCTATCAGCCTCCTATTTGCCGCATCCTCCCTGTGTGCTGGACTGATTAATTTGCATGGGCAATATTAACAGATGAAGTTGAGTTAAACATTGATCTGATCTGTGTGGTTCCACTGACCTTTAGCTTTTCTCAGAAGGCGCACAGAAATCAGAATCTCCATGTTTGGGGAGCTGTACTTATTTCAACACAATTTGTTCATTTTTATGGTGAATAAGATAGAGGATTTGGTACACAGAGAAAAGCATCTTTGGTGCTTAAAATATAGAGCAGAGGCTTGATATCTGCTACAGCACAGGACGTGCGCAGGGTTGGCTTACTTGTTATGTGGTCACATTTTTTTTGTGTTTTGGAGTCGCTGTGTTGGAACAGGAAGTCAGATGTATTATTCACAGGTTTTTCAGCGTGAGAAGCGAGTGATGGCGCCTGAGAGGTCTTTTTTCAGCTTTGTTTGTGGTGGGTGGGATTAGGTATGTGTGATGGTATGTCACTCTGACAAGACTTTTAGGCTACGGAGGTTTTCGTTATGTTTTGACTCGCTATCTTTGCTGACCTGTTCTCACCATCCGTCCACCGTGGTGGTGTGCTGTGGAAGTTCTCACACTTCAACTTCTCTGTCTGGCTGCTGTGACTAAGGGCTTGTTCTTCCTTCCTTTGTTTGACTGTGGTTAGATAAAAGAAGTTTCTAACGTTCTATGCTAACTCTCTTTATTTATGTCTGATATAATTGGATTATGTTTATGAAGCCATCTTTTTAAAAGAAAAAAAAATATCTTAAAGATATGCTACGCTTTGCTCTGAGTCAGAAACTAACAATGACTGTATGACTATGTTTGATATTACCTGACTATAAAAGGAGCTTTTTAGCCTTTAAAATGATGAAAGAGGAGTTTAGGAAGCTCTGAATGCTTATGTAACAGCCTCTTGGATGTAACGGTAATCTTCAGATTATTACTCTGCTCAGGAGGAGGTTTTAATCCTGTCTCAATTCAGAGCAAACTGGGCTGAAGCCAACTGTAGGCTGACATATCACTTTGCCGTGACCAAGAATGAACTGTCCAATAGCGCTCTGCCTATGCAGCCCTATTATTAGTCTGTGGGGTTATTGAATCACAGAAATGTAACTTTGTCATCAGTTGAATCATGCCTGTGTAATTTTAGTAATATTGATTATAGTACAGATTATAGTAATATTGATTGTAGTACAGATTATAGTAATATTGATTGTAGTACAGAGTATAGTAATATTGACCCTTAAAACTCCAAGCTCTTTTTGGATGCCTGTTGTTTTTTTTAGTGTAAAAATGCATGTTGAACCTTAACGCCTTCAATCACAGTCAATATGGAAACTTCTTTTTTTTTCAGGACAAACTCAGTTGTAAGATTATAATACTAAAATTGTTTCAAATAAATTTATCAATAGATATAGCACCATGAAGGCCAACCGATAGATAGATCATCTTTGTTCATTTCAGATGTATAACTTTCTTGTCACCTGCTGATCTTCGGCTGCTCGTGATTGGACATTAACCATCAATTTAAGCTATCTAATTGATCGAAGGTTTGACAGGAAGTGGCTTCGTCATTAACATAGTAGTGGTAGTGATATTTTTTTCTTGTGAAAATATAATAAACAATGGTGTTATCATGGATCATCATGGTGGATTTAACATATAGAGCCTCAGAATAAAAAACACATTTTGCGACTGCATTGTAAACCTCCTGAACAGAATATAGATGGCTGGAAAACCACAGATCACCTGAAGTGTAAGCTATTGACCATAAGTTACCCCACAGAGTTAGACTCTACAGTTCCTGAGAAACTGTTGTTGACAATATAAGTGATGGCGCTCAGGGTGCCAGCGATCTAGCAGAGTTTTAAGGGTTAATGTACTACTGTTGTCTTACCGAGTGTAATTTTGTAATTTCTTCTATTTAGAAATGTTAAATGGTCTGTATCTTCTTTAATGTCAAATATAATTTTTGTTGTGTAAAGATTGCATCTTTGTTTCAGGTTCCTGTGTGGCTCTCCTGTCTCTTTCCATACCCCGTCCCTGCTCTATGGCCTTAAGGTAAGTTTCAGGGGTTAAGTGGGCTGTGTTCCACTGTGTGCTGTTGTTTCGGTTTTACAGCAACTCTTAGTTAAGCACTGTGGGAAAGGACGGATATTTGATTAATCTGTTTGTTTTGCTGAATTCTGTATGTGGCAAAGTAGAGTTTTTAGTCTTTTTTTGGCTGGAATTTGCTTTCTTGCGCCATTCATATGCAGTACAATGTCTGTGCAGCAGTGTTGAGGTGAGGAAGGCCTCAAACTGCTCAGGCTGCAGTATAATGCTTTCATAAGACTAAGCGTTTTAAGCCAACTATAGGAGAGATACAGTATTTTATTGATGATCAGTTTGGTATGAGGCAGCAATGAGTAACATGCACTTCATCAGAACATTTCTGTGCAAACTATTACTCATGACTACTTTTTACTAAAGTTTTTGTGAGGAATTAGAATTGTGTGCATGTCACTATTAATTGATAATATCAAGCAATAAAAGGAAAAAACAATGTGATGTTAATCGGACTGTATTATGCTAATTAACTTCACATTATTTTATCCCTCTCTCCTAAATATAGACTTATGCTAGTTTTTAAAGTCATTCAGATGCACCTGAATAGTGGCAGAAGGGACAGTCTGTCAAATCTTAAAAGGAAATAATACAAGGGAGAAAAATGGGTTCAGATTGTTGTATTTTATGTAAGGATTGTCCCATGGGAAGACTCAAACACTGGCCAGGCTACTTTAGCAAGAAACTGTAGGCCTAACTAATGTGAAGTTTATTTTTGTGTTATGTTCCTCTAAACACTGTTTTTTAAATGATGTGCTGAAATATTGTTTTGTTCTTTGGAAGATTAGATCTGTCTCACAGTAGGTCTGGGGATCATTTCAATGCAGGGTCTGGTTAGGTCACATTCTAACATTCCTCAGCAGTGACAACCAAACTCTCAGCATGTTGCCTCACAACTGTCATTCAGGACTGGACAGACCCAGCTTCATCTCTATCTCACTAATATAGTGCTGAATGTTCTGTTTCTTGTTCCTGTTTGGAGATCGAGAAGTTTGATTATCATTGGAACGTATACCTACAAGGATCTGATCTGAAAACGTAAAAGTAGATGGACCGGGCCGGTGTGTAGCTCAGCCGGTTGAGCGCCCACCCCATGTGCAGAGCCAAGAGTTCCTCGCTTGCAGTTGGGCCCAGGTTCGAGTCCCGGCCTGGGACCCTTTGCTGCTTGTCATTCCCTGCTCTCTCCGACCGCTTTCCTGTCAAGCAACTATCAAGAAAAGGCCACTAGAGGCCAAAATTCCTCCAAAAACAAAAAAGAAGTAGATGGACAAATTGGCAATATTCAACAGATATGTTTCAAAGGAAGGCTTGGACGGTGTGTTGTGGTCAAGAATAGAAAGGGGAAGAAAGGTTTCAGATGGATAATAGTATTGCTTAACCATAGACAGTGATGTCATTTAGGTCAGGCATTGAGATTCTGTTTCTTGACATTTAAAGAATCTGGGCTGAACATGGCCTATTCCCTTTTATGCAAAGATTGGGGGCTTCAAAGTCTGCCACTGTGTCCATGCGTTACACACATGTATGCATGCTTACCAGGCTTATTTTGGAAAACTAAGAAGGTAAACATTTTATGTATAGAGACCTGAAAATAAGTTAGGGCATATTTATTACTGAAACTTGTCACTCTATCTTCTAAAACCACTTTGTATAAGTTGACAGAATAGGAAGGATTTTTTTTTTTTTTGCTTGTTTCAAAAGTTTTTCAAAAAAGACAACATTATACATTGGCTGCTGTATCCTGGAGTGTGTGCCTTTTTGCACCATCAGAGGGCAGTACAGTATTGTCCTGGTGTTCAGCTTGCCTGACATGAACCTCAAACTGTTTACTCACAGCTCAGAGGTGGAGTTACAGTTCAGATTTATGCATACCCAGACTGATCACAATGACCGTAGTAGATTTAATGCTGACAGTGAACAGCGCAGCCCCCTCAGCTGACTGCAGAACAAAATCTTTCTCCTGGGCCCTAGCCCACTAGTTTTCCTGTTTTCTCCGGTTTGAAAGCAGAGTGAGGCAGAAACGGGTGGGACCCAGAACAGCCTAGGAACGCTGCACATTGTTCCCAGAGCTTCCTCTTCCACATTCCTGGACTGATTGGGATGTGGGCCTCCTGTGCAGGGGTATTGTTCTAACTCAACAGCACCACAGACCTGGCCTCAGCAAACCGCAGCTGCCTCCACCGACCATTGTGGTGCTCAGGCTTAGTGATGGCTATCTTTGCCTCCTCAGTGTCTCTCTCTCTCTGACTCATTCAGTGTTTCTTAGTTAGATCTGCTGCCTCAGCCTCTTTGCATCTTTACTTGGGCCTCAGTCTTGCATTATCTCAACAAATATCCCTCCCCTGCTGTTAAAAGCAATTCTTTCCCCCCAGAATTTATTTTTGTTTGTTCAATGCAGTTATGTTTTCAGGTTGATGCTGATGATTGAGGTATCAATTAAACATCTCGTGAAAATTATTCTTATTTTGGCTCAAACATTAATTTGATCTTAAAGATAAACTTGAGGTTTTGATATTAAGAGGTCAAGAAATCAAAGGTCAGATTGGACCAGGATGAATGGATTTGGAGTTTGATTGTTAATTGTTGATATTCCTGTGAATTTATAATACATTTTTAGCTGTGAATAAAGGCTTTCAAGCTAATTAGTGTTAATGTTTTTTGGTCATTTTTTATGATTGTCATGATCCTCCTGGTCAAACTCCAGGGCATTTTTATTAACTCATCTGACACACAGATTTGTGCGTATTGAGTGTGTGAGAACATTTCCATGTAAAGTGTTGAATTTCCCAACTTATACTTACACTCAAGAATGTGTGTAAATACCTCAACGCTGTGAACATGCTTTCATACAGAATCTATTGATGGAACAGGGACGCTGAAAATATCTTTACTGGTTTCACAGCATACAGTGTCAACATCCATATAGGCCTACGTTCTTTGTGTCCTCAAAATGATTATTTGATTAGTTATAACATTTAGTTAAAACTTGCTGTAGATGCCTCAGACACGTTTGTTGAAAACTTGTCACTGATCTGATAGTATGAGAAGATTTTGCAAATTGTACACTCCACAATGAGCATATCTTCAGAGAACATGCTAGTCTACTTAGTGTGAGCACAGAGTGGCCTGAGCAGATACCATCTCCAAAAAAGATCCCATTAGGTGTATTCTGCGACTCTGTGGATCCATGTTGTAGAGAGAGATTAACAATACAAAAAACGTTTCTATTGCAGATTCAAGTGGGGTTTTGGTCACTGACTTGAGGTGAAAGATAAAACAGGCATTTCCCAACTGTCACTGAGCTGGATTATGCCCTCAGTGTTGGATACTGGTTTTTATCTGGGTCCAAAATGCCTTCACTTTCCTCGGACAAATCAACATCATGTAGAAATTAAACAGGAAGAGATGTTGTCTTAGCAACAAAGCTGGGAGAGTTTGTGTCCAAACATGGAAGTTCTGTTATTCTATGTCCTCCTCCAGTTGCAGTTGTGTCATACAGTATGTATATTGGTAACTAAGTTTGATATCAAACCATTTTTTTAATTTTTTTTTACTCCTGATCTCCTTTTGATTTGATCCCTAAATCATTAACTGGACTTCTTTCTCTCAGGCAGCATATTGTAGAAGCTATTGATGTATTGGCGGCACATAGATATGTTAACATTACATAAATGAGTGAACTTGATAGCAATATTTGGTTGTTTCCACCTCAACAGCAAGCATTTCCCCCTTCCTTTGCCATTACTCCATGAAGGAACATAAGCAATTTCTGTGTGATCTCTAAAGGGATGTGTTGTTTCCATATATAGATAATTGAGGGCATTTCTGAATGCAAATGACCATGAACGGGCACAAGCATGGTGGTTTGAAACATGTGGGATTAGGTAAACGGCTTATCCTTGTAAACACT
>JAPMNP010707866.1:0-10675 GCA_029874935.1 Atherina boyeri
TTAAGTGCTTTTCTTTTTATTCCCTTTAACCAGAGGGGGACAAGCCAGGTGCCATAAAGTAAAAATCTTGCCATATTTTAGATCTGCCTATACATTTAGACCAGGTGTTTTCACCAACGAGCTCATCTAGCTGGTAGAGGAGCTGTGCTAATTAAATTCATCTGGTTTAGTGATGGTTGGAACAGCTGCTGGACAGGACCTTTACTTTCTGGACCAGGAATGTCCACCTGTGCCTGAAACATAGGAGGCATTGGACTATCCTTTTTATGAAGAGACAATTCAGTCATTCAATTACATACATTCACAACATTTAAAGCAAAGCTTGGTTATTTTCAAACGGTAGTACTAACTGGGATTCTTGTAAATGAATGAGGACAGGAGGGTGAGTGTAAACAGCCTGTGACAGATATTTCACATTTTGTGGATTTTTCTTTTTATATGTTTACAAGTCTGAATGATTAAGTAATAGTTTAGATTTCATTATACAGGTACACATGTTTTTTTGTACAGTAATTTTTGAACAGCTGTAGTTTCTCTGCAGGACACCCATATCGCCACTTAGTGTCTATGTGGTCAGATTCTTGTTGAGCAAAGTAGCATTTTCCTTAATCTTTATGACTTTCTCCAACCATCTTTCCCTAACCCCCTGACATTTTCCAATGAGGTTAAGGGAAAAGTGCTTAGAAAAAGACTGCAAGAGACAATTTTCTGATTATTTGACCGTACCCTCAGCTTTTCTGGGATGCTCATCATGTTACTGACCTGTTGCCAATTGACTCAACTTGCTGTGAGACATTTCATAAGGTCTTTCTTTCTTTCTTACACTGCTTTTTTTTTACTTTTTAAAAAACGAGTTGCTGTCATCAAATTGAAATCTGACAGGCATGTGGGAAAATAAAAGAAAATTCTCTTATTTCTGATGTTGTTTTTGAACAACATACAAATCATGTGGGATTATGAAATTTTTATTTATTTTTTAAAAACATGGCAAACAGTGTGTTTTTTCTCAGTAAGATAAGTAGTCTTTTGATAAATTCTTTATCAAACAAGTTCTTGTTTTTGCAAAACGCCTTCAAGGCAGATGTTGTGAGCCTACTTGGTGACTACAACAATAATGCTGTTTCTCTTCTACTTTCAGCATCGAAGTTACTATGTAAATTCAACTTCACTGCAACACGATACGAAACCAGGGGTAACCACAAACTAATTCAGGTGACTTTTACATACAAACATCCTTATTTTTAAACCAAAAGGTGTGAATAGACAGTGAGTTGCAGGTTTCAGAGGGTAACAAGTGCAAATTACTTTGCCATCCTTTCATTTTTAGTGTATAATTACCAGCTTTACCAGGATTCATCTCAACAACAGGGTTGAAAGCTGCACAGGCACCCCCTAGTATGCAAAATAAAGACTGACATTATCATGTTTCTGATGAATCGAAGCTTAAATCTAATTCCCTTGTCTTTTTGATATCTTGATTATAGATAACAAAATGTTTCATACTCTTAATGCTTTAAATCTGAACTGACTTTGATGGCAGCTGTGAAAACAGTCTGAGGATGACACACAGATGACTCACCTATTAGAGCTTAGTGCTGCAACCTTTCCCTCAGCTCTCTAAGCTTTCTTACCGGATACTGTTAGACAAAGGTTTGGTCCTGCATACAGATAAAGATATGATTATATAACCCATTGAGACCACTGTCCAGATTAAGAAGTCCCCATCTTTTCTTAATGTTTTTATACTGATTACAGGAAATATTCAAGTAGCACTTTGGTTATAGTAACAATTCTGGATACCAGTGCATCAATCCAAATGATTGAATGGTTAAATCAATGAATGAACCTCCAGGAAATGTAATCAGTGAATTAGCAATTGAGTCATAAGACATGCAAGTACATCATGCTGTGAATGAAAACAATATAAATGTGCTTCATACAGTCCAGTGAAGTGACCCTGAGTGGAAGCTCGGACACATTATTGCCATGAAGGCGTTGTAAACTTTCTCCTTCCTCTTTGCAGCATGTTTCCTTCCTTGTTCCACGGAATAAAAATGGACACATGTGTCCAGGCATCAGTGTTATGCAAAAGAGATAGGAACTCAGAGTTATGTGGGGTATGTTGTTCTCTTTGGTCTCACACTTTGCAGGGTTTGCTTCAAGGTTTAAAAGAAACACAAATGTGCTGTATTGCAAGAAGTAGCCAGTCACTGATGTAGATAAATTTGGTAATACTAATTTTTGCCAGGTCCTTGTTCGATTTTAAAAAAGGACAGTATATTTTTAGGCTCTGCAAAATGAAACATTCCTGCTTTTTTAAATAATATTGCTGCTTAGCTGTACTGTTTTTAAAGTTGGGACATATGGCGCGTAAACCAAGTTAAGATGGGGCAATGAAAGGTGGTTCAAAAGTGACATAACTGGACTAATATCACCCCAGGATGTCATAAACGGGTTCCTTCTCGTAAAGAGAGCCGGGGTGGGGGGGCACTAGGACAGACTTAGGATATATCTGAGCTGGGCATAAAAATTACAGTGGTGAAACTTTACAGAGGCCACCTTATTCTGAGCTTTGATCTGGACAGGAAACCAGACACGCTCTGCAGGAAGAGTCTGGATATGAGGCGTCTCGGGGAGCTCACACACTTTGTTGCAGAGTTACATCACCAGGGTTTGATTTCACTGCCTAAACAGGCACCGTGTTGCTGTAAGTTGATGTCTTAAATGTGATTCAGTCACTTTTTAAGATTTAGTTTTGTGAGACACTAAATCATAGACTGTGTTGCTTTTGGGTGAATTAAGGCAGGTGAAGGAGGACACTTGTCTGATGGTTGTAGAGTTGTTTACAGATTGTAGCCATGCTCATATATTTTCAGGTCATGTTGTTTCCTTTTGCAACATGACACTTGTCTATTCTGAGTTTGACTTTACTCACTGTTGGCTTACGCAATCTGCTATTCACGCTTGCTGGTAATACTACTAAACCTTGCCTGTGCCCCTCTGTGGTGTGGATGAGTGACAGGCATTGACTGATCTTTAACCCGTGATGTCTGTCATGCTTGTTTTAACTCAGTGAACATGGATCCCCAGGAGGGCAAAAACTAACTGGGGAGGTTTAGATTGTTGTTTTTAATTTATACTGTGTGTACATGTGTTAAAATCCAACTGATCCTTTTAATTTAACACATGGAAATGAGTGGTTATAGCTCCTGTGAATTGTTGCTTCCAGTAGCTGTGCAGGTGTAACTGTACTCGGTGTGTCTGCATAAATCATTCTCTAGGAAGCCATGTGGTGAGCAGCATACTGTATGGGTCAGGTGGACCACACGCTCCAAATACCTGCTCCTTTTTTGTGTAAGATACTAGTCCTCTCTAAAGCTGACTGGCATTTACTCTTATCTGTCAGTGAATTACTTTGCTCATGACACTTCTTCTTTTGTTTTGGCACCGCTGTCCGGACATGCAGCCAGATTTCAGAGAGCTGAGATAATACTATAGCGCTCAGGGGCCTGGTGAAGGGCAGAGCCCACAAGCTGGAAACTGCACGAGTGCAATGTTTTCTGAGGCACTGTGCCTGCTTATCAGGTCCACAGAGGGTTCCTTCCTGGTTTTCTTCAGTCCAGGCTGTAATTACTGTTGCTGGCTATGCTGCACTATGTGAATTTCCCAGCACTCCCAATGTTTTCCTTGTGTTGTTAGGTTTCTATTGTATTCTGATCGCCTGAAGCTATGTGCTCTGTAGAAACAAATGTGCAACCTACATCACTTTGATACTCAGTTCAGTGTCTTTATAGCTGTGTCAGTGCCAGACTTGACAATGTTTTATCAATGACGTTGCTTCTGGGTGGTCCTAAAGAAGAATTGTCATGATTATGAAACTAAAGTTTACAATTAATTTCTCTACAAACAGCTGCGATAAACTTAATTGTCTTTCTCTGATCATTAATGTGCCTTATTATAGTATAAGACAACTCATGATGTAATTCTCATAATCTGTCCAAAGAATAATAGCCATTTATTGGAAAATTAACTATATAGTATGAATAAAAAATATGTGCCTGTTTGCTTTTCAGCTGTCTAAACAAAAACCTTACACAGTAGATTATTAACATTGTTTAAAATCAGTCAATCACCTTTGGGGAATATGGGATTTCTGTCAATTTTTTGCCAAGCTGTTTTCACATGGGTGACAATAGGATAATTATGATTGTGCAGACACAATGATGATTTTCTCAAATAATCACAATTATATGGCATAATTAAATGTATTTTTTGATGGGCTTGACTAAACACACCCCAGCCAACCACCACAACTTGTCTCAGTACAAAGCTGTGAAACTACAACATATAAAACAGTTCAGGAGGACCTGATCCTAACTCTATGTAGACACATTACATTTACCAATACAGCAGACCCTCAGATTTAGCTGTACTGTATTATTGTGCATTTCTCATGTGTCTTTTATAAAGTGGTTGGTGAATGTACATCAGGGCACATTGCCAGGCTGAGGTAGATTACTACCACTTTCTTGGAATGACAATATTGGTCTGTAACCAGTGTTTATTTGGATGATACTTATATGGTAGGACTTAAGTTTAGCAGCAGAAAATTGTGTTATAATGCGATGATCAATGTTAATCAATTTGATGCATAAATGTTGTGGCTAATTGAAATGAATACTTCCTTATTAAATCCATCTAAATTTTACAGGATGAATGATTGATGCAAAAATAAATAAATGATTGAGTAACCAAATGAAATAAAGATAAGTGGACGTACTGTGGTAGGATAGAGTGTAGCAGAGAGAGCGAGAGCTGTGGTTGAAGTCTCCAGGGATCAGTATGAAGGCATTAGGGTGTTGTGTTTATAGCCTCACAGCTGCTGAGCTGATGACATTACATTCAGCTTTGGCAGGTAAAACAGGTGAACTCTCTCCAGGAAGTCTCCTGGATGCAAGTCACAGCCAACAGTTATCATTTGCAGTTGTTATTCAGGGCGTAGAGATGGTCCTCCTTGGTACCTTCAGGATCACACCATCTGTTGTTAACAAGCACTACAATCCTTCCTCCTTACCCTTTTGCTGCTCTGTCTCTGTCTATTCTGTGTGCCTGTATATTCTGAATGCAGAGTCTAGAAACATTATGGAATATGCTTCTACAACCATGTCTCTGTGAAACACATAATTCTGCATTCCCAATATTCCAACTCTCTCCTCGTCAGCACTCCTAGCTCATCCATTTTATATGTCAATGATCTCACTTTTCCCTTTGCATTGCAGGGAAGAAATGGTTTAAAGTTTCTCATCCTTGCTCTCGTTTTCATTCCCATCCAACATCCTAAACATCTCTTCTTCAACTCGTCTGGATTTGGGGTCTTACTCTGATCATTACTTGAGCTTTGGAAAGCTCAGTCAACTTCTCCCACATGTAAACAACATTCCCATTGGCATGGTTACTCATAATAACAGATGTTAAAAAGTACCAGAAGTACCAGTGGAAATCCCTGAAGCAGCCCAGCATCCAAACCATAGTAGGAGAATGTTTCATAAATCAAGATTCTCAAGTAAAAAATCTTGAGATACGAAGTAAGACACAATATGACCAGAACTACTGCAACAGACTACACTGCTGTGGTGTTTATTCTAGAAAAAAATGTGTACATTTTATATAATGTAAATATTACAGCATCAGCAGTTACTTGTAGTCAGCAAGGGAATGAGAAGAACTAAATCTACAATAAATTGATGGCATAAACTAAATTTAGCCGATGTAGCTTAACTCAGATCAAACTTTTTTTTTTTTACCTCTGCTCCAAAAACCTTTTGTGTGGCATGTTCCAATATTACAACAATCAAGGTCCATCAAGTTGTATTTAGAGTCAATTACTTAACTTTATTGCAGACTCCAACGTCCAAATAGACTTAAAACCACATACAGTACATATAACATGTAATACAGTACAAAAGGCGTTTATATAACATTAAAAAAATTGTAATATTCAGTAAAAAGGCATCTAATAAATATGTTTTTAAAAAAATACAATTTAAAAGTGCATCATACACATTCACAAATACCTGTGTGTAACTCCATATCCATTTGTGATCCATTTTCGAGATTTCTGTTTGATTAAACAAATACAACAAAAGTACCAGAGACAGATCAGAGATTTAAATACATGAAGTTAGTTGATATAAAGCAGAACTGTTGCATCTTGTATACTAAATAATAATGGAAAATATGTGTTTGTAAAAGAGTTTGTTTTGTTTTTTTACCGTAGGTGTTTAACAGGTGCATTTTTGACATTCCTAGCATTCCTCCTTTATCAAACCAGAAACTGATTGCTTACTATATCTCTCAAAAACACACTCACTTAAAAATCTTTTGGTTCTGTACTTCACAACCTGCAAACAACTATCACTTTAAGTAATGTGTCACAATACAGTTCAATTGGAGCACAAATACTGTTAAAGTCATACATTAAGTATCAGTTTTCGCTGGTGTATGATTGTAAAACACAATGAACAAAGCACAGTTATCTCACCACAGATGAATTCCTCGTTCCACTTAGAAGTTAATCACTTCCCATTTCTTTCTCAATTTCTTCAGATCATTTTCTTAAGACAGGAAACTTGTAAACCTGTCTTTATATGCTTTATTTGTAATGTATGATCTCTGTGTGTGTGTGTGTGTGTGTCTGTGTGTTTTCTTCCCTCTCGGTCTGTCATTAGTTATATTTTTACAGCGGCTCTGTGGGTTCATTCTGTCTGCCCACAAGTGACTTTCCATTCTGTCAGACTAAGATGGTGAAGTCATAGGACTGTATCGGAGACAATGTAGTTACAGTGCTGAGCATCGACTTGGCTAAGAAGACACTAAGTGGTACCTTTTCATTAGTCTTTGCAGACTCGCACAACAGATGGTTCCAATAATTGTGGCTATTTTACCACTTGGACCGAAATGCAAAGCATAAGTGCAATCAACATGTCTTTATTTAAACCTTTCACTAAAAGCGCGAGAGCTTGTTGAACTGTGGCCAAGGTTTATAATGAAATTGTTTTTAGGAGAGGACAGCCACAAACAGCGGTAATAAAAATTGAAATTTGCTTTTTAGCTTTTAATCTGTTTGGCAGAAATGTGTGGTCCATCTCATCACCTTAAATAATCTAATATTAGATTCAGCTGTCAAAACAAATGACCACATAGAGGCTTTATGGAACATACTGTATTATGCAAGCACTCCCAAAAATAGAGGAATTTGAGATTGTTGTCTTCTGTTGTTGTGGATGAAGGACTAAACCTTCTCCATCATACAGTATATCATGCCGGCCTTGGTCATTGTCGTCACTCAGTGGCAACCTGTAAATCTTCTAAGAATGTGTGGCGGTGGTCCTGTGACTGTGGGCTACCAGTTGGTGTTGAACTCATGCTGATGGAGAGCTCGTCCGGCCACGTGGCAAAGGAATGTCAGCTCACCGAGTGAGGCTGAATGTTTGCTGTGAAGGCCTCCACAGGATCCGCTGACAGGACAGCACCAAAGTGTAGAAGCAGAAAGAAGCAGAGCTTCTATGGGTGGACTGGCTTTCATTTCTCTGCCTAAACTTTTCTCTGAAGTGTAAAACATTATCAAAACAGGATACAAACACATGGGCAAACAGGATGTTGTGCAAATTGATATACTAATTTTAGCTTTGGGACAAATGTTGTTGCTTTTGGAGCACAATACAAGAAAATCTCACATTCAAAATGCAATTAATGACATGTGACCCATGGCTGAATAGCCTTTGGATAAATTGAGTCATTTCTGCTTTGACTGGTGTTTATTTCCCCCCCCCTAGAGATCTCTTGATGAACTATTTTATGCCCTAGCCATGTAGCCTCCTGATAGTGTGGGTGTGAAAGTTACAGTGGATTGCTTTGGGTGGGTTTTCAAGTCCTGTGCAGCTACTCTGACCTCTCCTCTAACCGCGCCCATCTCACTCCATGGGACATTAAAATATTGCAAGCAGGCTTTTCCCAAAAAACTCACGGAAGCTGTGGTATCCACCCAAGTGCACATGCTTGATGCAGAAAATTTCCACATTTTGCTTTGATGTTGAGTTCTGGCACAGATCTTTGTTAAAGCTTGATGGTTGGTTGGAGTAAAGAGAGAACATTGGTGTATTTTATGCTGTCAGTTCGGCTTCATTCTGATGTGAATGTGTGCTTTAGGAGCAGTGTCTCTCTCATGTAGGGATATAAGTGCACTGTATGCACACGCCTCAACATAATGTGTACTATGAAGCGTGCATGTAATCATCTGTCAACCATCTGTTTGGTAATTAAAGTCCTTTTTTTTCTTTTTAATCCACTGCACAGCTTGGACAAAAAGCACTGTAGTTCATTAAAAGGCAACAGAAAAAGACAACAGAAATTTATAGTAGTGAACAAACGTTGATTATTATAATTGTTAATAAGAAAACTTCAAATGTCTAAACAGAGATCAGTAGTATTACTGTGTGTCTGATCTAAGTTTTGGCCTCCCATCTGTCAAAGCTTGGAGAATATAAAGCTCCTAAATACCTCTGAGATCATGATTATGTTATATGATCTAATAAACACTCTGATGTTCGGCCATGATAGCCTAATATGGCAGTTTTTTATAGATTCATATTACTGGAAATGCATGAACAAGGTATGTCTTAAGGCAGATATTAATTTCAAACTTGAAAAAGTCAAATAAAAAAACCTAATTCTGTTGATTCTTCTTTCATGCTGCTCTGTGTTTGCATTTGTTGTGGCAAACAACATTTCTTCAGTTTATTATGTACTATGAACTCCCCACTAAAAGCAGTTATTTCTCCATATAGAAGTTTTATCTGTGGACCAATGTATTGGTTGACATCTATAATGCTCGTGTTGGATTATTTGTTCACTCTGGAAAAGTTTAAATTCTTTGATCTTTGTGGAGCTGTCATTGAACCCTGAAGCTCTGACAGTTTTTTACTAGAAAGTATGATCTAAGCCTCCAGTGTCTCCACTTGTAAGTACTCGTGGCCTTGCCCTTTATAAAGTACAAGTAGTAAATATGCTCAACAACTGCCTCATTCTGACAGATGGGTTAACTCTACTTTGGTGTCTTGTTTTCTTTCCAATACATCTCCCTGCCTTGCCTGCACTTGAAATGTTATCTTGTATATGTGGGCGGAAGGTTACCGTGTGTCAAAACGCCTTCTTACGTACTGTAGGTATTGGGTTAAGGAATGCAACTGAATTTTATCTTTTGTAAAGTAGTTAAATTACGTCAGAATCCTAATCTATAATCCATTGAAATGTATTTAAATAATGTAATGAGACTGGCTCACTTTTATCAGGCTAAAAGTGGAATATGGAAAAAACATGAGTTACTTAAAGCCATCTGTTGGACTCTTTGCCATGAGATGACATCAGACTTATGTGTCTTGCCTTAGCAGACTGGGCATGACGGTGCGGGCCAAGCTGGGGGTGTAGCCACATCTGGCAGAGAGCGCTGAAGTGAGCAGGAGCCTCAGTACACCGGATCATCTGCTGCAGTAGGGAAGATGGGAGAGACAGAGGAGGAGAAGGACAATGTGGGGAAGCTGTTCGAGAACTTCATCCAGGCCTCGACCTGTAAAGGAGCCCTTCAGACCTTCGGAATTCTCTGCAGACGTCTGGACCTCGACCCTGCAGACCACAACACTTTCTACTGCAGTCTCAAGGCGAAGGTCACAAACTGGAAAGCCCAAGCACTGTGGAGCAAGCTAGACAAGAGGATGTCCCATAAGGAATACAGGAAAGGCCAAGCCTGTATTGGAACTAAGGTAAGTTAACATATAGCACACTTGATGTTAAAAATGTTTACCAGATGTAGTTGGAGCAGAATGATATCAAAAGTATGAAAATTAGAGTCTTTTAAATTACTTTCTCAGTAAATGCAAAAATAAAGACAAAATACAATTATTTGCAAATAATTTGAATCCTCTTGTTTGATTTAAACTTTACAAAGACATTGTATCAAATTATTAATCTAAATTATTTTTAATTTTTTTTAAAAGATGTGTTAATTTTGAATGTAATGTCCCTTTTTTCAAAAAGTTAAAACATTGACATCTTAGCTAATTTGATATGTCATAATTTGATCAGATATCATTAAATAAACAAAAATATAGAATATTTTTGGTCCACAGATTTAGATGGAAAAAAGGTTAAGAAATTACCATTCTTTTGTTTTCCACCTCCACTTGTTTTTTTGTTTTTTTATAAATAGAGCAGAGGTAATGACATACAGGACTAATGGCTATGCAAGTTCTAGCTACATAAAACTTGATTTTGCCAAATGATGCTGTTAGCATTAGCATCCACCTACAACATTTTGTTACATAACTACACACTGTTGCACACTATTAATTTGTAGGGATGGGAAAAATAATCGATTCTTAGATGCATCGCGATTCTCTCTCGAACGATTCGATGCTCGATTCAGATAAGTTAATAATCAAAATTTAAATTATTATTATTATTTTTATTTTATAAAGGATTTTTTTGGGCTCTAGTGGCCTCTACATGACAGTTGCCCGACAGGAAAGGGGTAGAGAGAGCGGGGAATGACACGCAGCAATGGGTCGACTCAAAAATGTTGAGAATCACTGCATTTGACAACATAACACAAAATCAATGC
>JAPMNP010707873.1:0-21180 GCA_029874935.1 Atherina boyeri
CACACACACACACACACACACACACACACAGGACCATTACCATCAAGACCATGTGTCATTCCTGTCTAACATACCAATTTATCACAATCACACTTATTTAACAGCACATATGACAACTGAGGAACACTGAGAATCCAAACATTTCCACATGGGAAAAAAGTACTATGAGGTGTGTAGTGTGGTTAGGTACTATATCAACACGGTTTCACTCAACGTTCAAACCAGTGTTCAACAAGATGAAATAACAGTCTTATGGCAGTAGCATGTCATTGATAACAATTAGTTTGCTCAATTTTCATCCATCATATTGCAGATGTAGAATAAAACTTCCTTTTTCTTTTCCTGAAAAAATTAGTAAATGATAAATGAAGTGTGTCTGAATAGATCTTTAAAACTTCAACAAAACTTTCCCATCTATAACATTCTGTTTTAGAGCAAAAGTTAAAACATTTATGTAATGTTTTTGCATGTGTAGACTAACTTGTGCAGGACTTTACACTTATACACACTAATAAAACCCAACCTCTTATCAAGTGGATCGTAAAAAAACATGAGCATCTTCCAGCACTTCCTCTGGGAATAAACTTCACTTTGTGCTGATTCTAATGATACATAAAGATGCATTAGTGAGCATAGGACTTGAACAAAACAAAACAAAAACATGAAGAAATTATGAATATTTTCATTTTGAACAGTTTTCATTCCACTGACAGACTGACAAAAACTTGCTTAGCAACAGTTGTCAGGTGACCGCAAAGTCCAGCGTCTGGAAAGATCAAAATAGCTGCTTCTTATATATATAAAAAAAAAAAAAACTCTTTCAAAAAGGTTCAGTTGCTTGTGCTTCCTATTTGTTAAACCGCTAATTTTCCCTTGTGGGGTGATACACCCTACTACATAAAAGTAAAAGTCTGTAGATAAAAGCCTATTTTAACATACTTTGGAATACAGGATCATCACTACAGTAATACAATTTTTGGTTCTCTGTTTTACATATTTGTTGGTGAAAAAGCAGGCAAGCTCAAGTGTAAATAAGTTCATATGCCAGTGTGCATCATAACAAATGTGTGAACATGTGTAAGTATATGTATAAGAGAGTATGGTGACAGGCTACAGTTCCACTGAGGGACTGACAGCAGTTGGGCTGTGGGCCCCAGAGGAGAGCAGGTAGACACTTTGCAGTCCTGACCCTGCGTTCTCACATTACTGAGAGCTTCGCGCACAGCCCAGCTCTCCTCCACAATCCCCGCCCAAGAACCACCACCACCTTCACTCCAGCATGACATCATTTCTAGGTCTTCTTCCTTCCTTGAATCCCTCTTTTACTTTTTTATGCTCTCTTGTTCCAAAGTCTATTTCTCAAAGTTATTCTGGTATGTTTCTCCCCAATGGAGCAGAACTGACAGCCGTTCATTGTTCTGTTAATCCTCTATAACTCTCTTCTGGACCTCTCAGGGTGCCCATACCTCAACTCAAGTCCCTCTGTCCCAGCCTACAAATTCTCCAGTCTGAACACACATTAAGCTTTACTGTCCCGGTCTCCACAGTCCCAACTCCAACTCAAGCACCAGGGACTTACACACAAGAGGCTTGGATGTCATCCAAGAGGAGCGAGAGAAGGAGAGAGGTGCAGTCAGTCCACTGACTCACATCCTTCCCTTTTTGACTCTGCTCCAGCAATGATGTAATGCTCTTGGCTTTTCGCCCTCCCCCCACCCAGTGCCTGCCTACCCCTTGATTTTGTTCCTCCCTCCTCGCCTCCTCCTCTCACTTTTCCCTCTCTTTCCCTCCTCGACTCATCCAACATCACTACACTGGCTCCTCGCTTGGTGAAGTCACTGCAGGCTCTGGGTAGACACAGCAGCTAAAAACTTTTGAACGTAACCAAAACAGCCTGGGGCCAAGTTCCAGACATTTGGGAGATGGTGGTGCAGTCGCCATGGGAACGGAGGTAAACACGGGGAGAAACAAGGGCCTCAAACAGCTTGCAGCTGCCTGGCTCTCTGAGTAAACACTACACAGGACCTGCCCCTGATTTACTGCCTTTAATCACTGGTGGGAGGAGAGTGCCATGGGGTTTGGACTGAGGAAATAATACGAATCTGATCAAATAAATCAGCCATAATGGGTTACGACACAGGCTGACTTTTATTAGTGAGCTAGAAAAGAGATGGATGCTGGGAGGGTGTTCCACTGGGATGGATCTAAGATGGGGTGTCCTCACATTAGGGTGCCTCAAGCTGAGAATACCAATGCCAAAGAACAGTTGAGAAATGATTGTGAATGATACTCTGGAGCAAATTAGCGTGAGTGTTGCTGTACTTATACATCAAATATGATACTGTTTTGACTCATCAGTTGCCGTTGGCTGAGGACAGCAACGATGGGTTGTGTTTCATTTTTATCCAAAGCATGTTCGTATTGCACATTGGTAGAGAACAAGAAAAACTATCACGATCGGTTACCTTTTCATGAGATTTGTCATCAGTACCTGACCTCGGTTCTGTAATAGTTGGCATAAACAACTTTCACTTTCAATTACATTTTGTTTGGTTGTTTAATCTCAAACTTGACTCTCTATTTGCATCCCTCAACACACTACTTTCCTTGAATCCTGCTCTTTACGGTCTTTTCATAATCTCAGCACATTTGTTTCCACACACCTAGACTCTCCTAATGCTAATTTATCCATGCTTCCATCCAAACATGATCCATCTTTTCCCTTCCTTGTGCAGACATGTGTTCTATCCTCTCCGCAACATGACCAACCACAATCCTGGTGTAAAATGCATGTCCTCCGCTGTCTATTCTCCACCCACCTGATCCTTCATTTCCTCCTCTCCATCTACCTCATAATACCTTCTTCCTCTCTTCTATCCACCTCTGATCCCATTTTTCCTCCTCTCTGTCCACCTCTGATCCCCCTTTTCCACACTTCCCCACGTTGTGATGCCTGTGCTCCCCGGAGCTGCGAGGCATGTCCCTGTGTGTGAGTTGCTTGTGCAGGAGCCTGCATGCGTGGTGGCCCCGGGGCAGGGATGACACAGGCCCGCTGGAATGAGAGGGAACAGAGTCTGGGCGTTCCTCTACAAACGCACTATTAAACCCACTGCAGTACACAATGAGCTCATCTTAATTCAGGTCAGATGTACATCCTGCTTTCTATCTCTTTCTTTTACACTCTTTTCATTTTTTTTCACTTGATTACTCTAGATACATTTGTCTGCATACTAATCATTAATTCTAACCTAGAATTTCAATTGATGCAGATATTTTTGAATGTGGAAGAGCATGAGGGTAACTTAAGGCTTGATTTTCTTGCACTCAGGATGGACCACCCTCCTTATCAGAACTTTGTGAATTCAATCTAATAAACAATAATAAAAGATGTTTTGTTTGAATTGTTGAAAAGTTCATGAGGTCAAATTTTGAACACGAAAAGCCTCTCTTTTTCTCTGCCCTTAAACTGGCACAGAGCATAGATAAATAAGCATGATTTTGCCATAAGGTAAAATTTATTACAAGGGAAAAAAGCTGCTATGCACCGGATAAAAACATGATATGTAATATATCTTTGCATCAAAATCCTAAAAACGATCTAGACTAAAATGTTAGCATAGTGCAGAAGTAGTATTTTTTGCACAAGTGTCTTTTTTCATCAGATTCAAAATCCACGCGAAAGCAAGAATTGATTTTGTTCACAAGACATGACCCTGAACTTTATAGTTTTTAAAAGGTTCAAACAAATCATGTTATCGGTGATCATGGAACGATATTAAGACCAGAATCTACAGTATATTGTGTAAAATATTTCATGTGCTTTCAGAACACATTTGGGACCAACAACACATTTGAATGAGTAAATATATCAGCAAATCTCTTTGCAAAAACCTACTTGATTCACAGCATATGCATGTACCAACCACCACTTTGCACGAAAGCCTGCTGTTCAGAAGGCATTAAGACCAATATCTATTTCTGTTACTTCCCTTAAAAGCAAAAACAAGGACCACAAGTTGCTGGGTGCCTGAGGTGTGAAAAATACCATGCATTTAAAGCAGCATGGGAAACAAAACCACAAATAAACTTCCTTTAAAGCTATGCGCAATGATGTGACATTGCAAGCAGTGCACCCAGGGTGGTACATTACCAACAATACAAATCCTCCTTCTAAAACAAAATGGAACAAAGACTGCACAGAAGTAGCAAGGAATAAATAAGCAGTGTGGGCTGCTTTAAAGTACATTTTTAAGTATCGTATTTCAATTAGAATACATGAATACAATTTTTTTTTTTTTAAATAAAAATTCAACCGGGTCCAGGACAGAACTGTAAAAACTTTGTTGGTTTGACAGCTTCAACCCAAAACTGTCTGACATCATCCGTTGGTGGTTTTGAGGATTACACCTTTTAGGTTCACACGGTGATGGTTAATGGTAAATCATCTGCATTTGCAGTCATGTGAAATACTTCTTACAATTCTAAGAAATATAATATCAGGACATAAAAAAAGAAAAAAAACATCTGATCAACAAATATTAAAATTTGATAAATACAACCTCACATAAAAGATCATTATTATTATCATCATTATCATTATTCATCAAAAAGTAAGACAAATACATTTAGAGGCAGAGTATGAAAACATAAGTACACCCTTACAACTTCCACAGAAATTGAGCGGGTAAAAAGCAGCCAAGTGCTGATAATCAAATGTACTTGATTAATGGATATTCAGATACTGCAGCTATATGATGGTGTGGAGGAGCATTCAGGTGTTAACGTATTGACAGTGAGGAATTGGAAATTATTTGTTATTTGAAAGGTTCTTTGGAAGTAAAACAGCAGGAATGCGGGTTGACGGTTTTCCATAAACTATGTTTACATTTCGCAGCCCCTTACACCCATAATGCAATGCGTGTTGGTCACATGGTCTGTCAATCTCTATAGCAATGATCTTAGAGAAAACACTGCTGCTGTCCTTCATCTAAACCTCCAAAGGTTGCATTTAGCATGGTAAAAAATTACAGTTCATGCATAAGTATGACTTGATTGGAAGAGTTGCCTCTTTGCTGCAATGCTTAGGTCTGCAATGTTGCATCTGAACAAGCATCAAGAATCTGGAACAATGTGCTTTTAAGAGAAAAAAAACAAAGTTTGTCATCAATGTTCTTAATGCACAGCACAACTTTGGTGAAAACCAAACATAAGCACAAGCACCTTATGTCAACTGTCAAGCACGATGGTGGAGGGATTTGATATTTTGGATTTCTTAAGCACCAACAGGACCATGGCATCTTGCAGTCATTGAGTCAAATGTGATGCTATATGTCTAGGAGCAGGACAATGATTTCAACCACACAAGTAAATCTACAAAAGAATGTGTGAAATAAAGGGAAAAGAATCGAAGTGTTGCAATGGACCAAAGTCCAGACTCCTGACTGACTAACCTGACTGAAAAGCTTTGGTGGGGCCTTAACAGAGTTGTATAGAAACAAAAGTCAGCTAACATCAATCAGCTGAAGCAGTGTTTTACAGAAGAGTGCAGAGATATTCTCCACAACAATGTAAAAGGCTGATAACATCATAAAACTTAAACTGTTAGTTCAAGTTACTGACACTGAAGGTGGTTCTACAAGCTACTGGATGATGGTGTGTTCCTAATCTTTCACAAACACATCATATAATGCATCATAATTAATTGATACATATTTGACCAGATCATGACTGTAAGCACTCACTTAAAAGAACGTTCAGTTAAACTGTGATATGTAATGGAAAAAAATTTGCCTGCATTTCTCTATTGAGCCAAAATAGACTAATGTAATTTTCAATGTCGCACAACGCCACACCCATCTACCCACAGATCTCTGCTTACAAGTCAAAAGGTTGAAAATTCCATAAAATATTGTATCTCACATGGCTGAATAGTAATGTCCAACGAATTTAACTCTGACATTACTCAGCCCCAGATGTTTATAATGGAAAAGCAAAGAGCATTCAAAAGAGTTGGACACCACTTCCCCTTTGTATGATAATGATAGCCGTGACATTTAGATCTGCTTGCTGTTTCATATGCCTGGTTTTAACACTGGTTTGTGTCAGTGCAGCTCCCCGAAGACCTTGTTTGAGGACTCAGAGCAGAGGGAGGGAGTGAAAAAGACGAGGAGAGAAGTCCTCAGGTTTCACAGCTGCAGGCCCAGCTCAATCCTAAAGTAAATGGACTTGAGGAAAGCCAATCCTAATTGATTCCAAGCCTCAAAGCTCTTTAGTAAACATTGTGGAGCAATGAAAATGACTTGTTATCCTAATTCATTGGATGCTCACGCTGTGCACTCAGCAGTGCAGAGGAACAAAATGAGGAAGCAGATGGAAGCAAGATTAAACTGATTTTGTTTGTCTCATTTAGAGACATATTCACAGCAGAGCTCCATAAAGTGTGTCAGGATTAAAAGATTTATGGACACATGTATATATTCACCTGACTTCATGACAAAGGAGAACTGTTTTTTAATAGTCTTTTAGGTTAAGATTGAAATGAAAAAAAGACGCATTTGCAAAGCAGAAACCCAAGCTCTCAGTTTTACATTAAAGGCTTCTGTTCACAACTGTAAATCAAAATACTGACAACTGTAGTTTTAGTGGCTCGACAGAATAACAGGGCAATTAAAACATGTCATAGGGAATCACTGATCTGACCTTCAGCAGCTTCCCAACTCTTTCAGGACAGAGCACAGCTTGCCTGTGAGGTGTCGAGCATGTTTTTCAATGTAGGAAGTTCCTGTGAGGAGACCCTGTGCACAGAGGCTTCTGTTAGCCCTAATGGCTTCCTGTGGAAGCACTGCTTTTTAGCAGAGGGGTTTCCTCAATCCATTTTCCTGCTGATGTGAACATTTCCAGCTCAGTTTTCTTTCGTGTGAGTCTACTCCCTCTGTTCATGTGTCAGGATTCCACCATCCTTGTAAACAAGTTATACTTCTGCAGGTTCAGCACATAGATCAGCTACTAAGAGGTTTCATTAACAATATGAGACAAAGTGGGGGTAGAACATGGGATTTGATGCAATGCTATGCTTGGAAAAGCAAAAGCATTTATCATTCACTTACAAATGGTATTAACAAACAGCAACACTATAAATATCTCACCATATATGTTAAGGCTATGTGATAATCAGGGCTGTGTGGTGAAGCAGTGAGTCTGTGCGTTAGTGAGGAGTTTGTAATGACAGGTAAACTCAGGTGAAGCAGGCCCAGCAAAGTCTCTGTTACTGGCAGTGATTGCTGCTCCTCCAAAGGGATGAAATTCCACCCCTGTGCTCGACAAAGAGCCTGACGAGGTGTCAGTCAGGCTTAGTGATGGGCCTCCCATCCAATATTCACCAGCTCCTCAAGCTGTAAATCTACACAGGACAAATTCGACACAGGGGCCGGCCTAACACTGAGCCATCTCAATGTTTAACTAGCTTGCCACAGGCCTGGTTTACAGTGACAAAGCCCTGGTGCATGTTTGAAGGTAGTTGGGGTTAAGCCATATGGAATGAATTAGGTCATTTGGGTGTCATCTTAAGGGCAAAAGTATGTTTGTGCGTGTTAATGATTTTGATACTGATATACAGACAAAAACACAGCAGAGAGAAAGATATACTCAAGGAGGAGATGGGCCCCAAACAGTCAACTGCGCTCATAAAATCAGTACCACACACAATTTCACTACATACAGCATGCAGATATGTGCATGTGGTTATGACTGTGATAAAAAATTATTTAACCCTATTAAGAAATACTTGATTGCTAAGGGTAATGTTGAAGTTGCACATCTTATATTTTAATGTTATTACATCTATGCTGTTTGCAAAGGAAAAGTGCTCGAAGGTGGTTAACATTCCCATAGACTGAAAAGAACGATATTAGGGCATGAAATGCTAAACCGTTGTAAAAGTAGTCACGACTGAGGCTTCAACAATGAGCTCATCTAGTCCTCTGGGACCCTCTTTGGCATGCTCTNTTGTGGGACAATACTGAATGAACGGCAAAACATGAATTGCCAGCCCTGCATACACTGCTCCAAATGTAACTAAACACTGACATTGCCTCAGAGACTGTAGAAGGATGACAGTTGGCAGAAACACAAAGCAACCAGGCTGAGCCTAAGCCTGTCACTGTAACAGGGGCACACTTGAGGTGAGAGGATACAATCTGGCAATTTTTAATCTGTCAGCAATTCTTAGTAGAGCCTCTGCCCCATAGTAAGGAAATAGAACTTCAGATAAATTGTTAAAAACTTGATAAAAAGATACTATAGCACATTACATAAATATTTTTCATCGGGGGTTAAGAGAAACTTTGTCATTCTACCTGTTAATTTACTTTGTACATGCTGTGCTTGCTTGAATTTTTGGGCCACGTGGCTCACTCACCCTATCTGTCTATTCGTGGATGGAGCCTGAGTGATGACAGAGCTGGATTGAGGAGAGGGCAGGGCCTGCTGGATCACTATGCTGGTATCATGATTGGCCATCCGTGAATGGGACTGCTGGTGCTGGCCTTGGCCTGCTTGGCCATGCAGTGAGATGCTCTGCAAAGAAGAAGATAGGAGAATAGGAAGTTGAGTACATTAGCTTAGAAATCAATTGAGAGTGAGTGTCTCGGAAGTTTTCAGCACAACTGTGCAGCATTTCAACTGTTAAGTCTTCGGTCCTACATCCAGTTTGAATGTGTAATGAGGAATTGTGTAAACTATCATCCACAAGTTTTTCAGTGTTGCACTTGGGACACATTGTGGGTCTAATGAAGACCAGGTTCTCTGGAAAATTTCTTTTTGGCGCTGTCATGAGTAATGAATATACATTCCAATATGGCTGTACTGCAGGGAAGAATTCAGTATATCTTCTATGGAGGGTTTTGGCTAAATTAACATATTGAATAGTAAATCATTACTAGCTAAATCAATTGCCATTAAAATGAAGAGAACAAAAACATCCATAGTGACCATGATCAACACAAAAAGACAATGGAATAAATCTAACAATGAGCTAAACTCATTTGCAGTTCAGCAACAACTGTAGAACACTGTATACTAAAGCACAAGAAGAATGTAGTCACAAATTTTAGAGACACAAGATCATCCATCACTTTCCCTCTAACACTTTGGTGTTGTGTAGTATATGAATATGTGACTATTTTTCATTTATATTGGCCAAATTGGCCATTTGCCACTTTCCATAATTTCCAACACTTAGGCTCTTTTATCTCTGCTTTTTGAGTATTACATCTCCACAGCGTCTTGCTCTGACTCGCCTCCTGCTGACTTAGCAGACTCTCATCATAAACCACACAGGCAGGGTAGGCTAGACATGGCTGACCTGAGCACAGACGCACTCCAGAGCCAAACCTCCCAAACAACAGCTTAGCTACAGAATGCACTACACATCTTTCCAGACATTAGATGAGCAGTCTGTCTTGTGGTGATTTGACTTGTGCCCATGTTTCAGGTGTGGGTGTCTCAGGGCAGATCTATAATGCATAAATGATTACATCCTTTGACAAATCTTTAGGACACTGCTCTCATGCGAGAGTGTCTGGCCAGTCTGTCTGGTCTCGCTATTGCTGCCAAAAAGTTGTCTCAGGGGTCTGCCGTTATTTCTGGGAAGAAATATGACTCCTTCCCTGAAAGATGGCTGAAGAGCTGTTTGAAGTTACAGGTGAAGAACATGATCTCTGTTCTCTTCACCTGTGGTTGGTCACAAATCTCCATCTGCTAGCCCCATCTGTCACTGTTGACAAGATAAATGGGGATAGCGGAGTATGGCTTGTGGGGCACCAAAAACAAAACAAAAAAAAAGTAGATGTGCAACACATGGGTAAACCTTTGACAAAAATGTCAGAAATACCGGAGGCATATAAACACTTGCGGTTATTGGCTTTTTGAGAAGTAAGCAGAATGCGGTTACAAGAGGGCCATGTGTTTTTATCTATTTAGAGTGCTATATCAGCTCATAGTCTGTGGGCGGCTATTTGTGACTGATGATCACACAAGATACCCGCTCATAACCGCCTAACCTAACCCTTGTGGAGGGCTGTGGCTTCTGTTTTTTTTTTGGGTGTTTTTGACCTAAGGCTTTGTTCTTTTTTCAGAAGTACCTGTTTACTGTCCTCCTCTTCTTGGGCTTTGCAAAACTCCTGCTCGATGGAGCAGTCCAGCTCATTAAACAATCCCACCTCCTCACAGTTCTTCAAGAAACGTGTAGGTGTAGGCGTCTGATCTGGAAAACAAAACTAGTTGGTCAAACTTCATATCTAAAATCATCTATAATTGATAAGGATGTCTGTTGTTTTTTTATGTATCATGGACCATGAGTCCACAATTAAGTCTATCTAGCAGCTGCAGGCTGTCTGTACATTAAACGTTATTACAGCAAAATTGCAAGGAACAGAGCAGCATGTAAAATATGGACCCCACCACAGATTATTTAGGCTCTATTTAAATTTTTTTTCCAATTTATTTTTTTTCTTTAAACCATAAATTACAACATAAAAAACATACATTTTAATTTGCATGTCACAAGTGAAACATATTGACAATGACAGAACTAAAGAAACAAACCGAAAGCACAATACAAGCCCATGTACAACTGCATCATATTCTGCAAGAATGTTCATATTTTATCATATTTCTGCAGGAAGACTGAATCTCATTAGGCCTGTCCAGTCAGTTTCGGTATGATTTGCTATATATAAACAAATACTTGAATATACTGTATAGTGCTAATCTCAGGTTTACTAACAAGCACTGCATTGGATTGCTGCACAAAGTTAATTGTAAAAGATGCACAGAAGCAAAACATCATCTTATGGGAATCCAGTCCTTGTTATAATAACACTTGTTCTTTTCCTATTTCAAGTCAAAATGTCTTTGTAATAGTGGGGGTTCTCTATGTGATCTTGATATTATACATGTTTATATTGCAATAATGATATATTTTTCATAAACCATGCAACATGGTTTAAACATGTAGCTATATCTGTATAATGTTGGCAAATATTACAGCTTTTTTTTGCTTTTTGGTACCATATAATCATATTAATAAATCTTATAAGCCTCATGAGCACGTCATGGTGTTAAATTACTGGTTATTTAGTCCATCTATCTATGTAAACCCCCATTATACCAGCAAACACTTTATCTACCTAAATAATTACAAAAGATACATTATTGTCACAGATTAGATTTTTGAGAAAGCATTACTTCCATTTAGTTAGTGAGAGGGAGATACTCCCCTGACAGCCCCATTTTAGCTGACAAAGTACAGATCCCACCTATTGAGTGGGGTCTCATTTGTTGAGTTCAGTCAAGCTGTATTCAACTTGCCATTGTGGGGGGTGCACACATATCAGGTTTCAGACAGTTGAAGGTGATTTTAAGATCATGGTTGTTTCACAGGCTAAAAGCATACTTCATGGTCTGTTTATCCATTTGGAAAAGACAGAAGACTGACTCAAACTTTTAACATGACCAGTAGACCAAAAATAGTCTCACTCCAAAAATAATTCTTTAATACAAGAAGCTCAGAATATAATTCAAGCCTTTTTTTTTAAAGAAAAAGGGTAATATTAATCTTTAATTGGTTATATGAATCAGTGAAAAGCAAGTAGAGCATGAGGTGAACTTCAGGGCATCAATTACAGTGAAGAATGAAAACAATTTTGACAGCAACCATGTCAAAAACTTATGGATACTATAACTGCTGACTGATTTTTTTCTGGGTTTAACATCTGAGTCAGATAAGTGGTCAGAGCTGTAACTCAGACAAAGGCAATAACGACACCCGGCCTAGAAAATCTGATCCTGCTGTCCACTCTGTAAATAATAAAGAGGACACAATCTGGTTTGGCTGCAGTGGTTCACTCCAGTCTTGACAATAGAAAGTGGGACGGGGACTCTTCTAGGAATGGAGATCTATATTTATGGATTGTCCTTGGGTTGACACTTGACTCCAGATAAAAGTCCAACTCTTTTTTTCTCCTTATATACTGTAGAAATATTTTCACTTCAAAATAAAGAGAAAACACCAATCACCCAGGGCATAAAGAGCAGAAATTTAGCCAAATATGCTGATTTGTCAGGTTACTTGTCAGCATCTCTGATTGCTAAAGTGTACACAAGTGGTATGCACTGATAGAACTTAGCTGTAGACTTATATGTCATATGATTTACATTACTGTAAACAGCTTATATAGGACATGCCATAAAGGATTCTGATTACTGACAAATGTGTCTGTGCATGAGTCACCTTGGCACACGTCTGCAAACAAGGCTACCCCACTGTAGTAGCAAATATGTCAGTATTGATGCAGGAATGACTCACCTGATAGCATATTGTCATTCTTTATGGAGGGGAACTTAAGTGTCATCTCATGTTTGTGTCGATGTATCATTAGATGGTCCTCAGTGGGGAATCGCTGGTCAGAATTAAAAGCAAAATTGTATGAGATTTGTAAGAACAAAGGCAAATGTGTTTTTTTTCTAATAACTCAAAAGAAAAGTGCCAGGTATCCCTAAAATACTACTACTAGTACTACTGTCATTTAGCAGACGCTTTTATCCAAAGCGACTTACATTTGAACGAACAACACAAGCAAGAAATCACATAGGAAGGTACAAAGTAACATTCACTGGTATTCTACTTTTAAAAAAGTCTACCTAAATGAGGATCTATGTTAGTGTTTTTTTTCTGCAGATATTTTCAAACCTGAGGCGCTATCTAATCTGTTTCTGACAAACTTCACACAAACTGTACTATATATCTATTTCCATTTATCTTTTTGTCTCAACACACTCACCTGAGAACAGCCAGGAGCGTTGCACATGAACGGCCTTTCCTGGTCTGAGTTCATCACTCTGGCCAACGTCTCATAAAACTACAAAAAAGACAGATACAAGAAGGGGAACTGAATAACTTGAGTCCTTGCCAGCACCAAAGAGGAAAAATACACTGCTTTTGTCGTGACAGATTGTCACGGCACCTGCAGCAGTTCTTGCACTCATGAGTTAAAGTACACAAAAATGACATTAAGACTTCAGGTTGTTGTTGTTGTTTAAGAAACACAGGACTCAATAACTGGGGAAGAAAAAAAACTAAAAAAAAAACTTCTATGTACCGAGAAAACATGCAATTGTAGTAACTGTACAGTTATAAACATGTTCCATATCTACTCATTAAGAACTTACAACAACAATAATGAATTACTGTAGTGCTTCATAAAACCTAAAATTATAGCTAAAACCATACAACAAGTTTCTATTGCACATACTGTATGTGGGCACAACTAAAGTGGTTTTTAGTTTAAATTCAGGAGGAAATAATCACATGATAAATTATATTTAAAACCACAGGATTGAACAATTTTCTTTTCCGATATAAATGACAGAATTCTGTCAGAAAATGTGTTTACGCCTTAGTAGTCATATGAAAGATTCATTGTCACTAACCTAACCAAAAACATAAGGCGCTTCAACTCAAATTACTCTGTTTTCAGGTTTCAACCACGTAGTCATCATTTAAAGATTAAACAGAATAACAGCAGGGATGCATCTTTGAGGGAGCTCAAGAAAACAGAGTGATGGCAGAGCAGCCGCATTCAATATTTGCCAAGTATATTAGTTCTAAAATTAACAACTTAAAACAGGGGAGTTCTTCTTTTTTTTTTAAATTATTGTAGGAACTGTTTTCAACATGACAGTCTTGCATCATGTCCTAGAAATTTCTGATTTGCAATTATTTTAACATTAATAAGTTAAACAGAGCACAGTCACAGATAAGTGCCTTCTTTCTGTGTGTGTCAAAAAGAATATATATCAAATTAAATATAAAAAAGATCAAAATAAAAGACCTACATCAAAAGTACAAATCATTTTGAGCCCACTTGACCCTTGAAAGACCACAGAAGACAAATTATTCTTCCCCTTGAATTACTTATAAAACCTAAATCCTATACAACATGAAAAATGCATTCTGCATTTGACATTAGATATTTTATAATATAATCATCATTTATTAAAAAGAAAAAAAAACAATAGCAGGGGGTTCAACAGTTTATCTAAATCAAAGACAAAGACTCTAATTTGGAGGCTCTGATGTGCATTTCAGTTATTCATTGCATTTGGTGCATTCACTAAACTTCACTCACAAATGTGATATTTTAAACATTAAGTTTAAGTTAAATTAGCTAACATTGCTGTTCCAGCCTATTTAATGTACTGTAGTTGTTTCTTTGATTTTTATTGTAGCAAAAAAAGGTAGAATTATTTTCTTTTGTTAACTTTTTAGTGATACTCATTACCATTCCTGGGCAGCTTCTGGACAACTACAGTATGAGCCCAATAATTCAGCTCCATTTGTGTGCAAAGTACCAAAACCTGGCAAGGAAAGTTTGGTCCGATGTTTTTCTTGCTTTTTTATTCTCCATGACTTCATAATTGGAATATATTTCAATAACTTAATTCTGTATTTGTTTATTTTAAGCAATTCTTGTAACAATACTTGTGTCTGGACAAAAACAAAGAAAGATACACGTTTAGTTAAGTTATCTATACGTAAAATAATAAAAATAAATACAATTTTTGGTTATAAAATTAAATAATGTTATTTGAGTACCCATCACTAGACTATATTTGAAGGAAGCAGTATTTCAGATTGTTAAATGTTCAGATTATCCAGTCTGATAGTGTCACATCCCAGGGCTACAGATGCGCAGCACATTCAGAGAAATGCTGTACCAGATGTTTAGTGAGAATTATTATTAATCCTGACATAGAAACACTCACATTTTCAGCTTTGAAGCACTTATCAGTTCCCAGCACTGTGGTTGTGGCAGACAGGTAGCTCTTTTGGACATGCCCACAGAAAAGCCATTGATGGCTGGTGTGAGGTTTGAAACCAAAAAATACAAAACACATGTGGACTTCAAGGATGTCTAGCATTATTATTAAATTCTTGTTTTGTGCTTTAAAAATTTACTGTGCCATTTGAGTGGTGTCTAATAGATTTGTGGACTTGTCCAATTTCCTATTGCTCTGATGCCTGAAAATAAACGATAAATTAATAAATTTTAGAATAAGAAAGCTACAGTAAATGTACCTAATACAGCCTTGATCTAACCAAAGCCATGTATGAATTATTCTTACAATTTACACATGTGGTTCATTAATTTATTTAGTATTGATAGCATTGACACTGTGCCATATTATTCTAATTAATTACAAATGAATGACATACACTTTTTTTTCAGTTTAGCTCCTCATCAACAGATGACAAGAACTGCAGCACATCTGTAATCTAAGTCAGTGCAGAGCATGAATACCTTACACTTATACCATGCACTATGTACACGAGAGTCTTTTTCATGGGTACAGACTTTTTCCTCAAGCACAGTCAAAACACTCTGATATTGTGTTATGTTAAGCAGTGGTGTTTTCCTAACAAGCTGTACTTCACAACCAAGCCTGCAGAACAGGGTCTGGACAGGGTCTTTCTGTCAAGGAGCAAGGAGCCCTGGTCTCTCTTTCTGTCACCAGTTCACTCAGCCTCTTCTACAGGGCCCCTAAAGACTCACCTGGTCTCCTTTGACACAACAAACATGACCAACACTGCTGATCCTAACCCTCAACCCAAACTAAACACAGGATGACAGCTAGTCCGAGCAGTGCCTGCAGACATGTGTTGAATCAACATTTTCTGCCACATTTTATATTGCAAATGTTTAACTTTTAGATATTTGCACAACTTTTTTTGGCACTTTTTCCCCCCCTCATACCCTTGTTTGGAATATGAAGTAATACACCATGAAATTCTACAATAAATCACACAAATGATTTCACTAGAGTGTGATAATAAAAATTTGACAAAATACCTTCCGTGACCATTACAACTGTTGCAAAAAGTATACTTCTCCCTTCCTGTTCCTGTTTCTAAAATGGGATTTGATCATTTCAGCACATTTACTAGCAAATTCAAACCATATGATGCATAAAACTCTCAACCATTAATTCTGTAAATGCCTCTGTGAATTATCCAATAGCTTTCACACTTCAAATTATCAGTACTCAACGCCCTTTCCTTGGAAAGGGTGCTTGGCTCACATTTAATATAGATGTTTTAGTTTAGCTGAGGAAATTTGGTTACACTTTACATTAACTATATCCTGATGTGAGCGAGGGGAAGGATTAGGGTCCGGCATTCAATTTCAAGAGGAACAGGGGAAGAATTCTCCAGGTAGACCACGCATTAGAATTTAAACAATATGGTGAGGAAAAAAGGGGTTGAGGTGCAAAGGCATATGGGGTTAAAGCGAGCACAAACATGCAGAGCAATTCAAATCTCCAGCTTCACATAACCTTGGCTTTTGACAGCAGAAGTTCAAGGCGGGATTACGGCAATCCCTGAGGCACAGAACATGGCCTTAAGACAATGTCTTCCCTGAACTTCTGCTGTTGGGCTGAATGCATGACAAAAAGAGTGCTGATATGTACCTCAGTAGTTTTCAATTCATGTTCTTAACTGCAGGATGTAAACTCAGAAAATTAGGGGGGTAGCCCCCTCAGGGACTGCCATGGCATTATCGCCACTCAAATTACTCTTGCTAAACACATGAGAAGCTCTGACACCACAGCAGAAAAAGTTTAAAGAAGTCCAGTATTGAAAAGAGACTAATGTGACACAAGACTTCTGAGGCCGACCTGTTGACTGGACTGTGCGACTGGTGTTAAGATTCATGTCGTTTTACCCCTTCTTACATTAGCACAGCCATTACCAGTGGAACCTTGAGCACATGAAACAACCATCAACAAATAAACTCAATGCATCTCACGTTTCACCGGTGCAATCAGCCAATGGACTGCAATCAAGCTTGAGTAAAATATGGAAAGAATCTGAACCAAGGTTACCAAGCATCCCGAGTTATCCAGTAACTTTCATGTTGACCCACAGCAGTGAGTTAACTGTCCTGTTTTGTGATTATCTGAATGCTAAATTTGGTTTCATGAATTAATATTTCATTTCTTTCACAGTACTTAATCCATGTAAGATTCTGCTACAAATAAAAAGATGATCTGTTATGATTAATAACTTTTAGGGTATTTTTAGGGTATTTAGTTTACTTGACCCTCAAAAGACAACAACAACAAAGAAAGCTGGTTTCACCCTTTGAAAACAAGAAGCGGAGCATGAGAAAGTTATTTTTTTTCTTTTGTTGTTTTATACAAACTACTTTGCTTAGGTATTAAACAGTCACAATAGGCTTCTTAGTTGCCTTTTTAAAAAAACAAATCCGTCTCAGATTATATTTCAAGATCACAACAAGTGAAATCAAATTTGGCTGTAAATTTCATCATCAGGCTTATTTTCAAATGTTATAAATGCAGCAAATCAAAACGCAAACAATAAGACTGAAGGGTTGCAAGAGAAGGCAGAAAAGTGGTTATTGACAGTGCTGTCCCATAAACATAATGACAACGGCCGAAAAGTCATCGAATAAATAAAGCATGTTTCTTTTTTTCAAGCCGTAGCTACAGCCACAAAGCGCGCCTCGTCAGCACAAGCTTACTGAAAGTAACCCTCAACATCTCAGCGGTTAATCAAATAGGCCCATCGACTCGCCTGCAGAATGACGTAATGTTGCTATTAAAGAGAAAAAGGGAACATATATTTCATGGAAACAGAAGCACCAGTACTTTTCTTGTAACTAGCATGACACCAGAACCAGTGGGCTATCATTTTCCAGACGATCATTGGTGAACCGCAGCACGCAGAGTCCGGGACGGACGCCGGCTCCGCTTATCCCTAGATGGGACAGGCATGACAATGATGCAGGGATCCAGCTTTAGGAGGGTTAGTGCTCACAGAAAACTTGGAAGACCTGTCAAACTGTTGTGAAGCACAGCGTAAATCGTCCTCTGCATCAACCCATTTTGAGGTTGACGGTGACTGGGAATGATTCCTGCAGACTTGTCTCCGCTGCTGCCTGACAGACCGAGCTGCAGCGGCACTTGACTGCGCGTCCAACTTCAACCACACTCAACAGATAGGCCAACGCGAGCACATCGAAGTGAGATGACAATGTTGTTACTCAAACAAAACTCACATGAGACTGTATCCATTCTAGTTGCATGCTCAAATCAGTTGTGAACAAGAAAGGGGAAAAACGTTTCCACAAAGACTGCTGAGGCGATCAACAAAACAAGCTGTTGCATGGAAAAAGGAGGAGAAAAAGTAAGAAGAATCGCTTCAAACAAAGAAAACAAACCTGCAGAGGCTCATGCACGGTCCTCTGCATGGTGTCAAGGCTTTCAACTTACCAAACAAGTGTAGAAAACGTGAAGCAGTCTCTCAGAAGAAACCACGTTGGACTGAGAAAAGATTACAATACGATCTATTTAGAGAAGCATAACGTCACCCCAGGGTGACGTCACGTGGGATTCCTGAACTTCTAAATCATTGCGGTCCGCTTGTAGGCGGCGCGAGCGGGGTGGAGTTTGCAAATGCACGCCCAAAAGCATGGATGGACGCCGCCGGTCCTGAAGTGGGTGTGGTGAAACAAAGCTGGATGACCACTGCTGACCAGTGCATCCTTACTGACAGTCCTGAAGATTTTTCATAAACAGAGTGGCATTAGTTAACTTTGAATGTGCCCAGAAGGGTCATTATTATAATTCATCATTAATTTCGTGAAACGTTAAGCACCATAGTGGAAATATTATAACCAGTTTGACCAAATACAACAAAAGATTCCAAATCATATGTTCTGACAATGAGCCAAAGAGAAACTGAGACCTGAAATGTGACATTTTTTTTATGATCAAATACAACCTGATCCAAGGTTGGTATTAACTGAAATGATCACAAACAGGCTAAGAAATATGACACCTGTGAGAACACAAGTGAAGAAATAAAATTAAATAATTCAGAGACTCTAAAGAGCAGAACTCGTTATTCCTTAAAGCCATTATCATGCATGTTAATAATATGTTTTGGTGAAGTATATTTCAAAGCACATCTTCATCCTGACACTTTCAGAATACTTTTTTGTTTGTTTATTTGTTTGTTTTACTTTTCCCAAATAGCAAATAAGCAATGGTGACAATTTTCATATTTCCAAAAGTCACATATTAACATTAGACTTCACTGAGACGGTGTTAAAAGTTTGTTTTCTTTGCAATTGGCCTGCTCATATATTTCACAATTGATCAACAACCTGGTCAGCCTCAAAGGCATCATCATCAGCTTGACTTGCAAAGACAAATTAATGTGCTAAGACATAATGCTTGATAGTGCCTTCTCTGAAATGTGTGCTTTAGCTGCAGCACATTAGAAGACATATAAACAGCTTTGGAGTGCAGTGCTTCTGTGTTGGAGCTCTGTGTGACCTGTTGGTGCCAGCTGGCTGTGATTTCTTGAGCCACAGACACTGGTGGTAGTGAGGCCATCCTCGACTCCAGGGATTAATGACTCCTCACACATTGAGAAATGTTTACCACTCGCCTGCGACCACTCCACTAGACACACTAAGAGCTCTGTCACCGAAACAATAACGCAGTCTGAAAAGCCCTCATAACTCAGAGTCTCTCCGCCTCTGTCTTTTAACCAGAGCTTTAATCAACGTTTATGACATCCTTTTGTCTCTTTATTGCCAATATATTTCCCAACCAATCCAAACATTATGCTTCCAGAGGAGTAGACTATTAAGGTTGGAAAGAGCCGATACAGTTTGGGTCAGTGACCCACACTAAAGCAGATTTCATCTATATTATACTAAACCTTTTATGATTATGCCTTTGTGCTATGCTTTTGGGTAAGATCACCTTGGGGAGATAGGAACCAGTAATGATGATTTGCTTTGTTGCAGCAGGTGGACAGGGTGAAGGAAGCAACATAACAAAAGTGTCATATGGGTTTTCAATTTATAAAAAAAAAAGGGAAAAAAAACTTGCATAAGACATCTTACAAATAGATGCCACTAACCATGCCTTAAATAGACATAATTGGAGGAATCAGAAACACACATGTTATATTCTTTTCAAAGACTTAAAATGCCAACAGATCAGGGTGCAAACACACTACATAAATAAATGAGTACTTAAGCATAGTATTTATTAGCCCTTTATTACAGAAACGTGTTGAAAGAGATCGCTCAAAGTAGCTAACGTGATATGTCTGTTTTACCAAAGGATGTTGACAAATTCAATTTTAATTCAACTGTATTTCATAATTCTATATTTCATGTAAATTGTTTTATTCAGCCGAGGCGAATCCTCTTTATCTTTTCAAATTCTGGAGACCACACAAGTGATTGTTATTATGGTAGAAGAGCGCATGTTGGGAAAATCAGACCTAAGCCATAGCTTCTGAGGAAAGCTTTGGGGTAAGATCATCTTTTAGAGGATATACATATGTTGCCTCTGCTAACTGACTGATGGTAAAGAAAATAATTGTCAATGCAAAGTTTGTTAATTTCCAGGGATAATTACAGTGGTGATGGGTCATTTCAAATTCTTTACAAAATATGGAAACAACCAACATTTCCATTTAAAAATAGCTGTTATTTGTAAGAAAGCAAATGGATAGAAGGGTATGTTGTCATTTATCTAAAGCAGATGAATTAACTGGACCTGTTACCTATAAAGGGTGCACAGCAGATAAAGATCTGAAACTAGGGTATTGCGTGGTGAGTTAAACCCCCCTATGTAAACTTAAGTAGCGGCATGTGCTAATTTGTGTATTCGATCTTTAGCAATTTTTCAAACTCTACACTGTCAATGTCCTAACATTTTTCGAAAGTTGTTTAACTGCACGGCAAAATGGTTCAACAGTTAGAAAAATCCTGCACATGATTGTGAGGACATTGGAATTAAAGGTACCGTATGTAAGATTCTGGCCGAAACTGGTACTGCAATCATGTGAAACCGTAACCTATGTAAGAAAATTATAAAAATGGCCAAAATAGTCAACAAAATATACAGAGAAGTTCTGGATACTTTAGAACCATCCACCTTCCCCTGATTGGGAGATTTCATCAAATGTCAGCACAAAATGTAAACAATAACATCATTTTGGGGCTGCAAAACCGTTTTTGAAATTAGAATATGCTGGCTAAATTACAGTTGTCAGTGATAGAAGTATTTGAAATG
>JAPMNP010707888.1:0-13299 GCA_029874935.1 Atherina boyeri
ATCATGTCTGGGGCAACCTATAAAAGCTGTGTATTTCTAATGTGATTTTATACACGTAGGCTGTGTCACTGACAAACAGGAAGTCAATGATGGTAGGGCCCGCTCACACTCCCTCTCGCAACTGTTGTAAGGGCCCGGACAATTCATGTCTGGTCCGGCCCAGTGTCAATCCCACTATCTGTGGTCCAGGCCCCTCCAGCGCCCGGGCCCGGGGCGTTTCGCCCTCCCAGCCCCCCCTGAAGCTCCGCCCCTGCTTTCAGCCCTAGATACTACTACTGTCATTTAGCAGATGCTTTTATCCAAAGCGACTTACATTTGAGAGAACACAAGCAAGAAATCACATAGGAAGGATTGAAACATGTTAGATTGATGCATGCGTTCCCTCAGTCATTTCTTAGTTCTCAATTAGTCCATTCTCATGTCTTTTTTTTGTTTTCAGGCTTCAGATGTTACAGCTGAGATGAAACGTAAACTAGAGAAGAAGGAAAAGAAACGCAAAAAGCGAGAGAAAAAGCTTCAGGAACTCGAGGCAAATGGAGAAACAAACGGTGAAGCCGAGGTAAGCTTTCATTTTTCATTGTTTGACACGGCATGTTTGATTTGAGACTTGGCCCTCATGTGGTCTTTTCTCAGTGTACGACATGCTAAAATATCTAGACTCCGAACCATTGGCTGGTCCCAATCTGTGGGCTTGATCACTGAAGCGAGTCACACATTCAAGCCACCTGAAGGATAATTTTCCATTAATGTCTTATCAAAATAAGCAAGATTGTTGTTTTTTTTTCACTGAATGCACTCCTTTGCCTGAAGGTTGACAATGAAGAAGCAGAGACAACAGTTTTGAAGAAGAAGAAAAAGAAGAAACAAGCAGCTGAGGAGATGGAGGTCCAGGAACAAGAAACTTCGGCTCCAGAGAACGGGGCAGAGGAGACTTCTGCCAAGAAGAAGAAGAAACGAAAATCTGAGGCAGAAGAAGCCACAGATAATGGAACACAGCAGACAGATACTCCAGCTAAGAAGAAAAAGATCAAAACTGAAGCAGTGGATGCAGAAGAAACTCCACAAACGGTTGTATCTGAGAAGAAGAAGAAAAAGAAAAAAGAGACTGCAGAGTAGAAACTGGGAAGAGACTGAATCTTTATATTTGTGTACAGTTTTATTTTTACTTATCCAAGGCTAGTTTATGTAAGCTGCTTCATGTTGTACTGTCCTGGTTTGGTTTTTGTTTTTTTTAGCCACCTCAGAGCAGGTCAGAGGGTTAATACATTCTTATAACTGTGCCTTGAAGTCCACATAAATTTTGTAAATAAAAGCTGAATTCATTAAACTTGGAAGAAAAAATGCTTTTGTCTCTTGCAGAGCTTTAGAGATTGTTTGGGATCCCAGGTAATCTGGGAGGCAACATGAGTTTAAGTAATAAACAATTTATGTATATTAAAAATAAAACGCCCTCACAGCAAAATCTAACTATTCTTTCAGACGATTATAATTTACGGTACGGCGGTGTAGTGGTTAGCAAGAATGTTGCCGTCTCAACCTTTGGCTGGGGAAGAAGTTCAATCTATAACCTTTTGTGAGTTGGCATGTTCTCTCGTGTGTTGGGTACTCGGGCTTCCTCCCACCGGCAAAAAATGCATGTGATGGATTAATTGAGCTCTCCAAATTCTCCCTAGGAGTGAACATGAAAGTGCCCTGCCACAGACTGACTTGTCTAGGGTGAAGATATTTTGTTTTTAAGCAGTCAGTTTAAAAACCTGCTTCCCTGATAGCATGGGTATGTGTGGATTTGGTAACTTGCACCACTGGAAAGGAACAATCGGTGCCAAAATTAAAGGTTTATCTAGTCTAAAAGATACAAGTTTTGAAGTGACAGGAGGCCTTACCCCAATTCCAGTGAAATTTTATAAAATGTAAATGAAAATGACTAACAAATCCTTTTTAATCTGTATTCAATTGAATAAACTACAAGCAAACTACTGGGATTGGGATAATTTTCTTTAAGGTTCAGCAGCTGGTTTCCTCGGTTTCCAGATTTTTACAAACTGGTTATGAGATTTTATACAGGGATAAACATGGAGCTGTCCCAATCTTTTTTCTTTTTTAAACTATTGTCCCAATTGTTTTGATAATTTAGGTTGAGTGACTTTGGGGGCCTAAACTTTCAAGATAGTGTAGCTTTATCTTTGTTATAAACAGTTGATAAAAGTGCATCTAAGCAATTTTGAATACAGCTGTACTAGTAATTTCTCAGAAAACTGAGCATTACAAGGAATGAAACAGATGGAATTCAGTTAAACTGAATGTGATCCTTAGCCAGAGTGGATGCGGAGGTTCCCCAGCATGAAAGGATCATTAGTCCTGAACATGACAGTTTCCTTTGGTCATTTGAAAAATCCATCTTAACATATTGCCTTAACTGTCCTCTACAATTAAATCTAGAATAGTAATAGTGAATCAAATTGAAGGTTGAGAACGATGGTGTTTGTAAATACTGATGCCAGATCCATAGAAAACTGTTGATAACTTTTAATTTGGACAACAAGGATTAAACCAATGTTAAAATGACATCAAATCCAAGGCCTGGCTGGTCAAACCAACCATCTAGTAAGAATTCAGGAATGAGAGACAAATGGAAGGAAATGGGGAGAGAAAAAAAGAAAGTTAAGCTATAAAGTCACCCTCAATATAAGGATTCACAGATGTGGGAGACCAAAGTTACAAAAACATTTTTTTTTCTAAAATAAAAAAAGGCCTTTGCCGTGAAAATGATGTGTATAATCTATGTACATCATTCTCAGTCCATGTATGCATACAAAAAAAAGAAAGAAAATCCACATCACAAGATGCTTGTGTTCAAGTATATTCACCAACTTCATCTCCACGATTTAGCATTCTCATCTTCCCACATTTTTTTGAAATAAAATGTCCTTCAAAATTAAAACAATGCAGAAAACCACATTTTATGTCCTACCAATACATATATACTGTATAAATACATAAATATATTTTACATACAACAGCCATAAATTTGAAAAGGGGATATACAGAGCAAGGGGAGGGGTGGTAGTGTGTGTATTAGCTTGTATTGTAAAATGGTCTGTCCCTCTGTGATCTCATCAGTCATGTCCGCTGAGAGTGGTGCCCTGTGCTGGTGTATGTCCATGCACATTCACGCACACACATCGCAGAAACAGACATCTCAGTTGGCCCAATAAGGGGAGCTGCCGTAGCTCGACTTGTTGACTTGGCTCTTTTGCTGCAGGCTGCTGGACTGGCCCCGCTGGCTGGGACCACCCTGAATGATGACAGGCAACAAAATCTTTCAAATTTGCATATTTGCAAACACGCAGATGAAGTAGTCAGATGTAATTTGGGAAACTGCTGAGAGGCATTTGTTAGTGTATTACCTGTCCATCCTGAGCAAGATGGTGATGCAGCAGCTGTGAGTGTGGTTGCTGGTGAGGGAGGATGTGGAGGAATGGGGCAGGTGCATAGCCTCCGGGAGCTGCTCCAGGGTTCAGGGGTCCAGGACCCCCAAGTGCTGATGGCAGGCTAAAGGGAGGTGGGGTCCCCGCATGGAAACCCTGCTTATCAAAAGACTGCAATGAAAGCAGAAAGAGTTAATTATTATAAACTATGTTTCTGTACATTTTAAAAGAATGTTATTCATTTCATGACATTCGCTGAATCTTTTTGTATATGTGTTCATTGTGTTGTAAGTATTTCTGGTTTAAGATGCTGTTTGTCTTGAAAAGAGATTTTGGGGTTTTGGTTGTGGGGTTGAGGTATTTGAGACAAACCTGGGTCTTATTGTAAACACTTCCACTGATGTCTGGCACACCGGAGTTACTGGATGTTACAGAGACACCTGGCAGAGAAGCAGCAATTATTCTATCTCTCGAGTTCCATTTTTAAAATTCAGATCGAGAATAATAATAGAAACTCTTTGTACCTTTCCCAGGCCCTGCAGCAGCAGATTTGGCTTGTGCCTGTGATGAGGAGTTGTACCCTTTATTATATTCTACTCCTGCTGGCCCCGCTGTCAGCTCCTCATACCCTGGAGAAGAAAACAGGCCACTTAAAACACCAACACACCACTACTTCTCCTCGTATAAAACACCGTAAACAATGAAAAGATATTTTTATGTAAGTTGATAAACCATAGTTAAATGTTTCTGAACCTGAGCTGAAGGTGTGCTGGCCATAACCGCTGGGCTGCTGCTGTGCCTGCTGCTGGAAGGGGCTAGCTGAAGGGTTTCCCAGGCCCAGGCCCATACTGTGTTGCTTGGCTGTTGCTGGTCCTGGGCCTCCTGGAGGAACAAACATGGTGTGCCCATATTGGAAGGCAGCAGCACTGGGTACAGCACCGGGCACTCCGGGGTAGTAAGGCAGGCCTGTGTAGCTGTAGCCTGGTGGCAGAAAGGCCTGCTGACTGCTGTGGTGCTGCGGCTGGCCCTGGGGCTGAGCCTGAGGAGGCTGAGGCTGGGGCTGGGTCTGTCCTTGGCTTTGGGCCTGGGGAGGCTGTGGGGTGGCCAGGCTGGTAGGGGGTGCTGGGGAGGTGGAGTCATTCCTGCCAAACTTTGTGACTTCACCTGACCAAGGGGGGAATATTTCAAGTGAGAACACATCTTGGGTTGTAGGATTTATAAAGAAGTCAAATAAATACTTGAGATGCTTTACCTGAGTATGGGTTGTTGGCTAGGCTCCCGTCTCTGCCAGAGAGAGTTGCCGTGGGGCCAGGGAATGTGATTCCGTAGTAATCCTGCAAAGAGGGCTAAAGAAACAGAAGCGGATCAGAGGAGCAGCAATTACCCAACAACTTGACATACCTGGGTGAAGATTACAGTGCTTAAATGTTCAGATCTTGTAGGCTAAATTTTGTTGATGTGGAAGGGAGACGGGAATAAATAAGTTTAGACTTCTTCCCATTCCTTTTTGTACAAGAAATTAAATTACAAGTCGTGTTTGCTTGTGTATGAATGTGGTGGACTGCTCAATTGCTTGTTTTCTTTTGCCTCTTGTTGTTTTTGTTTTGTTTTTTTACATATTATAATGTAAATACTCTACTACTAGATAAAAACTACTCCTAGAAGATGTCATAAAAATGTGATAATGTGGCTTACCATTGGCAGTCTGGACTGGAGCATATGGAGGTCCTCATAGCCGTAGATCTGCTGTGAGAAACAAAGAGCAAATACAATGTTACACAAAATAGAAAACAAAGCTCCTCCTAGATTTAACAAAGCAAACAGGCTCCCCATTTGAAAAGAACCACAGCTATTAGTTGGCAACAAGTTATTCAGTTCAGCAACTTCTTATTTTTTAACCACATCTGACCACACATCCCATTTTTGGGGAAAACATGTTTGTCTTTTTAAATAGGGTGAAATTACTAGTCTGCATCAAGCAGGTAAACAATTAAAGAAAACTGTTGAAACTTTTAAACCTGGGTAGAGTATGGCATTATCATTATCATAAAAAAGTGGTATTAAAAAAAATCTTGCATGATCAGAAATCACTTAAATGTTTGGTACAGTTTTTTAAACTTTTCGGAGAAAAAAGGAGATTTCTATTACACTTTTAGTGGATGTTAAAGATCATAAGGACAGCTTCTGAGATTCTAATAGGTCTTATTTCCCTAGCTGTTCAAGATACTCTCAACTGTGTCCATCAACTTTTTATCAAGCTAAATCAAAGGACACTTTTTTTTTGTTTTAAATGATGTTTTTAAGTGATGTTTCTTGTGTTTTATTGTTTTTTATTTGTAAAGTGTCCTTGAGTGACGTGAAAGGCGCTTCTTAAATAAAATTTATTATTATTATTATTAATTCCTCAATAATTGTTTTGCTTCCCTTTTGTCAATAAAGTGTAAAGTTAACATAGATTATGAGTTGGGGGGTTTTAAGAGGCCTTTGCTTCCCTGCAGTGATCTGGTCCTTATGAATAAATTTAGCTGATATAGGGGTAAAATATCACAAATCAAGAGCCAACATTCTGTTTCTTATTCAACAAGACCAGATTGCATTGCAACCTCTGTAATACTGTGACAGTTGTGTTTTTACGAATACAAGAATTTATGGGAGCGAAATTCTACACTTAGAAGACATATTTCATCCTTAATAAGTATTAAGCGCTTTAACAGTGAGAGGTATATATTTTATGTTCACTATGAAAGCATTTCACTATGAAAACAGTTGCAGATCATGATGATCCACTTACTGGGTAAGCAGGCAGCAGTCCCCCAGGGCCCATAATATACTGGTTGGGCAGTAGAGGAGGCACTCCCTGGGACAGGTTAGGAGGAGCTTTACCTGTCAACACAATGACAAAAGAATCATCACTTTTACATCCAGACCTACATGTATACGGACATATTTTTTTATCTGAGGTTATTTGACCGACTATTTAAATGCAACTCTTTGGAACGGCTGCATGAGAAAAAACAACAAATTAACATTCCCATGGTCTCAGGTGTATGTACCAGTGGAGGAGAGCAGGGGTGTGGTCCTTAGTGCAGAGAGGTTGGATGTGGCAGTAGCTCCATTGGAGCCAAGTCCCAGCGCTGTGCTGGTGGCGATGGTGGCAACGGAGTGAAGTCCACTTGTGCCAGTAATACCGCCAACTGTGCTGCTCATGTTGCCCATGCTGGGCATGTTGGCCAGGTGGCTGATGCCGCTGCTACTGTTGCTGCTGTTGTGGGCTGAGTGGAGTGATGAGGCTGCGGGCTGCGATGAGGTGTAAGAGCCAGACGAAGGAGTCAGAGAGCTCACGGTGCTGCCGTCAACACTGGTGTACTGAGGAGAAACAAATAAAAGAAGTGACTTATTGTATTCAACATTTTTTGGAGAACACAGGAAAACAACACAGCTGTTTATTTTTTTTCTTTTATCCATCCATCCAAAACACATTTATTCAGGCTGGCATTTAACACGTAGCCACTAACTGGGACAGTTGCTCCTTTATGTTACAGTTGTGTTCTAATTTTGTTTTAGTAGTATTGCTTTTATTCTTGTTTTTACACTTGAATGCACTCTGTGCACCTTTTTGCAGTGCAGTTGTGTAGCACCATTGGGTGCTATACAAATAAATATTCATTGATTGATCCATTTTTGTGCCACTAATCTGAGGTTAGGTCGCAGGGGCAGCTGCCCCCCTTCCCTCTCCCTGGCCACATTTGCTAGCTTGTCGAGGAGAAATTCCGAGGCATTCCCAGGCCAGGTGAAAGATCTAGTCCCTCCAGCACATCCTGGGTCTTCCCCGGGTCTCCTCCCGGACATGCCCAGAATACCTTCCAAGGGAGGTGGCCTTTGGCTTTTACTTTAACTGAAATGTAAAGTCCTATTTCCATAATGTCCCATATGTGAAACTATGCAGCTTTATATTTCGGTGTGGTGTACAATACATCCACCTGTCTGTCTGTAGATATATTTTCACATTGGACAAGTTCCAATAAGGTGATACAACATCCTGCTGGTGGGCACATAAACAGGTACTCACAGTGTGAGAGCTGGATCCCAGAGCTGAAACTGAGGAATGACTGCTGACATGGCTATGGAGCAAAGAGGAGAATGCGATCATCATAAATCGTTGTAAAAGAAGACATCACATCTTTTGAGCATTTCATTTTGCATTTCGGTTTACAGACTTATGTGACAGTGCCAAACAAAAAAGTGAAAATGCTCTCAGCTTCAAAGTAATGCAGGTTTGCTTAAAATAGTAAAGTTAAAAAAGTCAGCTGCATTACCTATTGAGTGTGTTAAGTTGGCTCACTGAGGGCAGGTCCTGCGCCAGGTTAGAGAGTGTGGTCGAACTGTGCACAGTCAGGGTGGGAGGTAAGTGGGACGAAGGTGCTGAAGGACCATTGGCATTGATGGTCATAGATGGTGACTCTGGCTTTGGTGTAGAAGAAGCTGATGAAGCTGAGAATGGGGAAACATCATGTAAATAAGTTAAGAGAATTTTAGCCTGCAAAAGATGGCTGGTTTTATCATTAACCCATTAAGATCTAATGCAACAGATGGGTATACCTGTGCCTTTAGAGGGTATGTCAGGTGTGAATTGGTGAATTACGAAATGAAAAATAAAGTAGTCATAGATACATACTGTCTAGAGCAGCAGAAGTCCTTACACCATTCAGACCATTCTGGCAAAAAGACAAAAAAGGGTGTGTTTTAATACACTGATAAAATATAAGAACCAATACCAAATCCATGGGAGAAAATATTTCAACCACCTTAAGATTAATTATGTAAGCCTCATTTTAAGGTAAATAAACAAAAAAACAAACAAAATTAAGACAAGATGATTGACCATATCTTCTTACAAGTTGAGATTTTCGCAGCATGTGTCTGATGACTGTAGCAGCTGAAGACCTGGGGACTGCAATTTCTCACATTTCACAGCCAAAATGCTGCGTAGCTGTTTACAATGCAGCAGACCAAAGCTATTTTCACACAAGAACACCAGAGATTTTCAGGAGAAAATGTGCAGACTATTTAGTCAGTACTTTTTCTGCAGTTGCTTTTCACAACATGTGCATCACAGCGGGACACTCCCTGCTGATGATGTGCTCTCACGGTTGGAAATGAGAGAGAGGATGCGCAGGAGAACATCTTGTCTAAACTGCACAGGAGACAGGATGTAACAGAAAATAGTACTGTAGTAATCATCATGTTTCCATCAATAATGTATGTATCTAGGGGATCTATTTACAACAGTAAGGAGTGAGTGGAAAAGTAACATCCAGGTTAGTAGACAGAAGAATAAAGCAGCAAATATGCCAACATACTCACTCACTCACTCACTCACTCACTCACTCACTCACGGGCAGTAAATTCTCTAAAAGATATGTTTCTATGTTTGTGCATCATTTTGCCTGGTGATCTTCTGGAGATTTTACTGGGGGTGTAGGTGAAAAATCTCCACAAGGGGTCTGGTGCAAATAATATAGGCATTTGCATTTGCACATGCCACCCCTCCAGAACATCACTGGAACATTTCACAACTCGACTGTATGTGTGAAAACAGCTCAACTTAATTCTTCCACAAGATAAACGTAAATTTGATTTCTATTCAACGTAAAAAATAAACTAATGACTTAATTTAAATAAAATAAAATAAAACAAAACAACATTCTTTAAAAGCAAACTAAACAGCTCTGTGTACATGTCTACTCACCATCACTGGCCCCGGGGACTCTTTGCTCTGTGAGAAGGCCAGTCGTGTGTGAGGGGGCATCGTCCCATCATAACTTGCCCCCACTGATGTGAAGGGGGAGGAGGAGGGTACGGAGCAGGAGGTGGTTGAGGTTGTTGAAGAGGCGGATGGAGTATTGGTGGAGCTGGCTGTACCCAATGAAGGAGCAAGACTAGACAATGCCACAGAGGAGGAGTGATATACTGGCTCTGATGAGGAGAGGGGTGAAGGCAGGGCAACTGAGAGAGGGTTGCCCAGTGACTCACTGTAACACACCAAGAGGAAGAAACAGATGTTCAAAGCCAGAAGTTTGAGATGGAAATAGGTCATAAGAATTCAAATCATTAAAAACAGCTATATACTGTAAAGAGCCAAGTGTTTTAACATAATTTACTGCTTTTACTTTGAATCTTTCAGTTAAACCATTTCCTATTTTGCATTTTGATTCATGTGAATAAACGTAAAATGTGTATTTTGGCTCAGGTAATGACATTTCTTGCATTATTCTAAAATGATCAAAAAAAAAAAAACTGTCTGCAACATTGACAGTACCTTAGTGGTTTTGAGTACAGGCTAGTCTGGCTCTGTGTCCCTGGTCCTGATGCAGCTGGCACTGGGACAGGTGCAGGTGTAGACTCCCTGGATACTGCACAATTCTCCACAACTCCAAACTCTGGCAAAGCTGACTCCGAGCTGAAATCTAGCGCTCCAAACTGCAGATTTAGCCCAGGGACATCAGCTGAGCCTGGCATTTCCACTGCTGTGGAGGGGATCTGATGGGAAGGAAGCCATTTTTTTTCCTGTCATATCAAACCCACTTTTGAACTTATAAATGTAGACATATGCTCATCTGAGTTTAACTGCATCTTTGTGCCATTACCAACCATTCTCTACCTTTGATGCAGGAGGTATCCTTCGTTTGGGGCCTTTTAGCTGCGCCCGTTGCTGCTGTGGCGTACTGCTTCCCTGAGGGTCCAGCACTGCACTAGAAGCAGGAGATTTAACACCACCAGCAGCCATCACCGGACCGGCCTGTGCTGGTGTGCTGGTATGTTGGGGAGCAGGCGATGCTGAAGCAGGGGGTGCATGTTGTTGCGATGGAGGACTGGGCTGACGTGCCAGAGGCAAGGAGGGGCCTGTGTGCCTCTGAACCAGCTGGCTCAGCACAAGCGAAGGCTCTGGCTGCAATCCAAACTCACCTGCAGAAGCAGAACAAGGAATCAAAACAGGGACAGTAAATACACATGCCTGCGCTAATACAAAAAACAGTCATACCTATAAGACTGTAAATGATCAATCTACTTACGGCTGAAATGTGAAGAAAGTGAGGTGGTGTTGGATTCTGAAGCCTTCAAATCCCAACTAGAGGAGGATGGCGGAGGTACAGGTCCTCCAAGACCTGGCAAACGACTGATGGAGGTGTTGCTTCCTTGGGTGCTGACAGGAGGGGCTGTCTGAGATGAAGGCAGCTGACCCAAGCCAGGACCCTTCAGCTGTTCCAGTATCTGAGCTCCAGCACTGGGCTGAGGCCTCTTGGCCTGGCCCAAGTCTCCAAAACCAGCTCCCAGAACTGATGACTGTCCCAAAGGAGGAGAGAAGGAGATATAATTTTTTTTTTTTTATCTATGTTATGAGCGATAGATGTAGGAACAAAAAGAACCCAGAGTATTTTTTTTTTTTACCAGAGCAGCATGTGCATAACTTGTGCTGCTGGTGGTGCTGCGACTAGGGGGCGGCTGCTGGTGATGGTGGGAGTTGGTGAAAACCAGACTATGAGTAGAAGAGGAAGAAGGTGGTTCTCTTCCTCCAACCCCAGGTTTCTGCAGCAGAGAAGAAAGGTCCAGACTAAAAAAACAAAAAAAACAAATGAGACATTAAGATCAGCTTGTAAAAAATCCCAAAATACTAATGTGTTTGTGAATCATATACGCCATTAAGCCTGCAGTAAAGGCTTTTGCCATACTGTGAGACAGTAATGTACCTTTGCCCAGGTGTGATATGGTTTTCAGCAGCAGGTGCACATGAGGGGGTGAAAACTTTGGTCTCTGAGAGCTGCACAAATAGACATAGACACAAGAGACAGAATTATTAAACAAAAGTATCTTAATGTAGCTGACTAACAGGCTTCAGTTGTAATGTGTCAACTCACACTGACATCCTCACTCCAGTCCTCAGGTGCCCAATCTTCCAAAGTATTCTTCCAGGCAACTAGATGACAACATGGAATTTGTGTTTATTTGCAGTAAACAACACACAATGGTCCGCATTGCTGTTTGATTAGGGTACTAACAACATGATACATAAGTCATAAGCAACATGTGCATCCTCTAGATCTCACCTGTCCCGTCTGTGCTGTTGTTGGCCACTGAGTCCCAAACCTCAGTTTGTGTGGTCCTACTTCCAGCCTCTGAGGTATAGTCAGCAGGGTTGAAAGTCCTGGCGAGGATTCAGGAGAAAAAAAGACTTGAGTTACACTGAAACACAGAACGTTAAAGCGAGGCAGGGAGTGGTCAAGGTTCAGTTTATTTCATTCTCTTCCAAATAAACAATATCTCTAGTTTCACTGTTAGTGTTTTGCTGGGCATGGCTACTATGAGATGAAGAACATCCAGCAGTGTTTGGAATCTGCATAGTAACAGTATCATAAAAAGCCTTGCCTCAGGCTTTCTCATAAGAAATCTCACAGGCTCAAATGAAACAGGCCTCTTGGACTTTGTATGGCTGGGTTTTGTGTAGTAGCTTTGTTGAGATAATATCAAAACAAAAAAGGAAACTAAAGGCTGAACAAATATTCAAATGGGATTTGGATGCATATTCTTAAATTAGTTATAAAAAAAAACAAAAGTACCACCAATATTAATTTAGACCAAACTAATAAAAAAATTACTGGAATGGGGAATCAAAGGGTTGACTCTTAAAAGTTTTTCCTTCGAATGTAGATGTGTGTTGCCAGCATACCCCATGCCCTGGGCTGAGAACCTGCTCCCTGTTGGGGCTTTCCCTCGACCTCGAACTCCAGATCCTTTAGAACATCCACATCAAAGTCAACAACATAATTCCAGCTACTTGGCATATTGAGAGAGCTGCACTGTGCTTCTACCTACCTCTGCCACCTTTGACCCTCCGACCTCGGTCTGAACTTCTTTCCACAGCTGTCACCTCCACGCCATTTTCCTCTGGACGTGCTGCTTGTGCACAAATGCACAGATTAAATCAGAATGAACATAAACTTACTGTATGATCAAACATGTAGGGATGCTAAAGTACAGGAAGTGAGCTCTGAAATAAATTCAAATTTATGTAAAGCCAAGACTCCTCACCCTGTCGGTTCCTTTGTCCCTTGCCTTTGCGGTTGGCGGCGGCACGGCCCTTGCTAGCCTCTCTCTCTCCTTTCTTCTCCCTATTCTCTTTATTCTCCTTGCTTTCCAATGGACCCTCCTTCACCAGGGGCTTCTTCTTCCCCACTGTTTCCCATGAGGTCTGAACACAGAAGAGAGATCAAAGAATCAGGTATGATAACAAGCTAATAAAAACAGGTTACAGGAATAACATGGCTAATGAGTTGGATCGTTAATCTTGCATAAAAGCACCCTTTTAGAAAAAAAATGGCAGCAGTAAAAGAAACTATCAGCAGTTGTTATGTAATAATTGTAACCACATTTAAACACATGTATTCCTTTAACAGGTTAAAGTAAATTTTACACCAAATATAAAAATACATACAAAATACACTGTAGAGAACGGGGAATATTGTCATGCCAGCATTTCTCGACAAACTTATGCATTGAAGTTCGTCTATACAGCTGCATTATGTAACAAAAACAAATAACTATTTAAGCTCACTTCTGGAAGAAATTCAAATTAAGATGAGATCTCAGACTGAGATTAGGTTATAATTAGGGATGTGCCGATCCGATACATGTGATCGGAAATCGGGCCCAATTACGTGGTATCAGCCTCGATCGGGAGTTACATCCCGATCAGGGATCGGATATATGTGTGTGTGTGTGTGTGTGTTTATTCTCATTATTTTCATCAGATAGTATTTAAAACTAAATGGGAAAAATTAGGTTTGAGCTGGATATTCGTTTCAGACGAGTATCC
>JAPMNP010707913.1:0-11482 GCA_029874935.1 Atherina boyeri
ATGGTCGGTATTTCAAGTAGGCAGCCCGCTTGGACTATTGATGAATGGCAAACATTGTTTATTGCCCCAATAAAACGTAAAAAATAAGTCGAATAAGGCATATGTTTGTGTCAAAACCTCCGCAGTGTGACTTTAAGGGATCTTTTACGTTTATGTGGTACTTGAGACTGGTGCAATTCGTGCATCCGCGCTAAAAGGTGAAAGTCATCATAGCTTACGTAGTATAAACCCAGCTCCCAACTCAACTTAGAGAATAGATTAACGGCAATATTTTTTTATCGCCCGACAAGAGGTTCACATTGAGGCAGCACGTTAACACCGATAACGGGCCACCACTGATATTTATCAAATAAAGTTGGGATTTTTTTTAGGGCTGTCAGAATGAATGCGTTAATGCAAAAAGATTTGTATGTGTTACAAACTTATTTTTTTTTTAAATGATTCAACAAATAAACAACAAAGTTATTAGTTATTCTCATGCCTTGCTAAAAATCTGAATTTGGCATTATCTCAGTGAGCGAAGCTGATTTTAGGCACATAGGTGCTTTGTAACAGGGGTGAACCAAATCCACAAAAACTCCTTTTATTTTCCTTATATATGAAAATTCCAATAATCATCTAGCTTTACATTTAGAGGATGACAGTAGGATGACCCATTAAAAGTATTGCACATTCAACCACATAGTGGTTCTGACATGTTGGGCCACAGTAATTGCCAGTTGACGGCAGTAATGTACCAAATCGTTGTGCACCAGCCGACAAGAAAACAATAAGAAAAAGTCTTTTCATCTGTAAGTAATGTCTGATTGTGACCAAAACGGTATAGAAGAATACAGAAAACTTTCACTTTCCTCCATGTTTAAAACACGTTCGGGCTCGAATTGGAACAGCTGAACGGCAAACATCGCTCGTCTTTACAGGTACAACCGTATTGATAATGTTAGCGCCGTCAAGGCATGTTGCGATGAGGGACCCACTGACGTCACGAAAATAAAATGATGCACCCTAGTCTGTTTCAGCCACCCTTTATTATAAAATATCTCGGTCAAAACGTTGTTGACTTTTGTCTTGTCTCTCGCTTTATTTATTTATTTATTTCTTTTCCTTGCTTGTTCCAATAATGTCTTCTTTCAGCCTCTGGACGCCGCTCAGCAGCAATGGCTCTGGAAACGTGCCTAATAAATGTTGGTGTGCCACCAAAACAAGTCAGAAATGCATGTTTTTAAGGTAAAAAAAAGTTAAAGAGTGTGCCTTTTAAATTACAAAATATTAAAACAGCATTTTGAAAAAGTCACCAGTTTTGAATGAGAAAATACTTTTGATCCGCCCTCACTCAAAATGTTTCTTCAAAATACATCATTCACTTTGGAAAACAGCAGGAGACATGACACCTGTCAGTAGCTGCTGTTAAGCTATGGAAAATAAACTGTATGTTTTCCTCCTACTACAGCATATCAGTGTGAGATTTTCAGGTTGGTGTTTCTGATAAATATGAACTGAGCTGAAAATATACTTAGACAACTGCAAAAACTTCTCATCTTGCACTTCATGTAGGATGATGCATTCCTAAATAAATTATTTTCATTAGAAAATAACTTGCAGAAAACAGTAGTCATAATTTCTATTCAACACAGTTTATTGGCAGAAAAAACTGGAATGACTTACCTTCACTTACCTGAAGACACATCTCATGCTTGGGCTATTCTCAAGCTGGGTTGTTAACCAAAAGTTTTGTAAATTTTAGTAAAGCAGAAGATGAGAAATTACCATTTCATTATATGTATAAGTAATACATACACTTGTCAAATGCATGTTTTCTAATTTCTGTCCGATATAGAATTTCAGCAGCTGAACAATTAAGAGCCCTTTTCTGTCATAATAATTTTTGTTTTTCTCTGCTCTTAGATTTTCTGCTGTAAATTGTGGCACATTTATCCAACAGAGCATTTAGCTAACAAGAAATAGAATAAGTAACACTGCACAAATGTTGCAATCTGTGTGGTTTTGATGAGCATGTGTCTTTATAATAATTGCTCCTGTCAACACAATATTTGCCAACGATTTTGTTAATTTGATGTTTTGCATGCTTGGATATGCAGAGGCACTAACCTGCAATGTAAGGGCTTTTTATTGGGATGCAAATGTTGTCTCAGGGATTTTAGCTCCCAGTCAATGGTTCATTGTGTTTCCCTGACTTCTTTGGGCTCTGCAAATTTATGGTGTTATTTGTGATTCTAATAGATCCACCAGGGCATTGAGTATGTGCAAGCTTTTTGTGAATATTTGATCTCAAACTTGGGAAAGAACATCAATGGATTTTTTGGATATTTTTCTTTCATGACAAATTTCTTTGATGTGGCAGTTCATCATTTTCAGTAATGGTGAATTATATAACCTAATTTGGTATTAAGAAAATAATGAGCAATTTGAGATATGATCATTAATACTTAATAAAGAATTTTCCAAAATTGAGAAAATGATGGTGTGCTAATAATACAAAAGCAATGACTTTGGACAGGTAGTAAATTACCATTACTGTAGGTAGTAACAGGATGGATAAAGATGGACTTTCAATCCATCCATCCATCCATCCATCCATCCATCCATCCATCCATCCATCCATCCATCCATCCATCCATTTGACAAAGTTACACAGTTGAAACACACTAATGTTGTAGCACAAAATTCCTTATGAACTTCTTATGTAATCTGAGTTGAAGGGGGTTACATTGAAAGACCCTGGTGTCCTTCACATATGTGGACCCAGATGAGCCCCCCTGTGATGGCATTTGCCTGTGGTATGGCACTTCCTGTTACTTTCAGCTCAATGTTGAATTTTAATGAACTGAAGAAGAGTATTGTTATATAGCCTTAAAAAGTTACAGATTTTAGATAACGACATACTTTGTCGCAAACTGTTTGCCCTTTTTGAAGAGAATTTTTGTGTTTTGATCATAATCCATTAAACCGTCCTGTCCAGCATGGCACTGTAGCAAGCAGAATGATGATCAGTCTGCTATGTTGTGCTGAGCAGATTTTGCTTTGCCAAGGGGAGCTTTTTGAATATAATGCTCCTCTTGATGATAGGTTTATCATATTCTCTTTTATTATTTCCAATGCTTGTTTATAAATGGAGCAGCCAACTGCCACATCTGTTTAGAAACACGAGAACATACTTTGGTCTCTGCCGGAAAGCAAAGCTGACAATAATCAGGAGCACCCAAAAGAGACAAAAAAAGTTGATGTAAACCTGAATCGTAACAATAACCATGGTATAAAAAATACACACACTCATGTACATGGCAACACATACATACATTCATAAAAATACCAGGAAAAAACTAAACAAGCTACTAGTGTATAGATTGTATAACCACCAGACAACAGTCACCATGCAGAATATGAGGACTGAAGAGTAATCAAAGATGGGTGCAATAACCATTGTTCATCTAAGATGACTTTTCAGTTTTCACTTGTTGGTGTAATAAGATAGCATAATTATTGTTATCACTTGTGTAAAGCATATGAATTTAAAACCAAAAGCTAATAAGTTGCTTTGTGTTCAATGGAATCAACATCCAAATGTGGCAGGGTGAAGTCAAGGGCCCAGGCGGAGTTTGAACCCTAGACTCCCGGGTGAGAGTCAAGCATGCTAACCAGTCGACCAAAGGGATATCACTGTGGCCAAGTAGCCAGGGTGCATCATCAGTCGGAGGCATAGTGACATGACCCTCAACTGTCACACCTAGATTTTTCTGTCCCTCAATATACCACATAATCTATAACAAAGGTGTATGATGATTTGGACATCGTCATAAAAGTGACACACAGAAGTCCCTGAAAGGGACTTCAAGACTGAAGACTGACTTTTTTTTATATCTGCATTTATGATAGACATTAATTAGCTATATCATGTAATTTAGACCAGGTAGAAAATCTAAACAAGCAAAGGTTTATGGTACAAAACAAATATAAATATTTACTCTAAAGCTAAAACCTCACATGTGACCCTGCCTCTTCACCAGCCTCTGCTCCTCTCTCTTTGCTGTCTGGAAGCTTCGCTTTTATCACCTGACCAAATAAGTTCTAATTGCCAACATAGTGATCAACCTTTGTCACACATTGTGTCATCCTTTTATTAGTGATAATTTAAACTTCCTTGAATTAGAGGAATGTTCATCTTTACATCCGTATCGTTCTAATTTTAAATGTAAAACAGGTTAAAGTGATTTATGCTGCACTTTTTTTGCAGGGATTTATACCAAATAAAACACCTGTTTGTGTCAATACACTATTATGTGAATGCCATGCAAATACTTTGGTATGCTATATTATCACTTTACTTAAATTTCAATTACTAATGGAGTCACAACTCTGAGTACTAAAGCTCGCCTGCTGTGTCTCTGCACCTGTCTCAGCATCTTGTGTTCCCTCTGAGCACTCTGGCAGCTTTGATTCTCTCACCTGAAATAACACATCGATGCGTGCTGTGGAAACAAGTTTTTCGCTTAGTGACAGTTATTCTTATCTTCATCAATAACTCAATAACGGTAGAGAAAATTATTTATATCTGACTTGACTCACTCTAAAATATGTCCTGATGTCCACTTTTCTTTTCCCTACTCTTGACAGTCTGTGCCAGCTGTCAACAGAGGGAATGACAATGGAGAGAGCCAATTAGGTTGGCAAGAATATAATATATATAGAATATAGAGTAAAAAAAGCACTGATCTTTTGGCTGTTCATGAAATGGAAATTAGATTCAGATGTTAAAAAAATACACAACTTCGGTCTTCAAAACTTTCCGTCATTTTTACTGCTGTTTGTCTTCTTACCTTACTTCTGGTCAAATTGGTCAATACTCATCTCCTAGCTGTTACTGGTATATTTTAGCTTCTGAAAGTGTTGCATTAATGTCTGAGGATGTGCAAATAGGATGCTTCAAACAAACACAAAATATGTGTGGCAGCCGTGATAATATCATGTACGTGTAAACATATGTGGCAGGGTGAAAGAGGGCCCAGGCAGGAGTTGAACCCCAGCCTCCTGGGTACCACTCATTCCCGCTAACGAGTCAACCAAAGGGATATCACTGCAGCCAAGTAGCCAGGGCGCATCATCAATTAGTACTGTAGGCACCATGACAGGAACATCAACTGTCACGCATATTTTTTGGATCTAAGTTGCCATGTTTATGTATTTATGTGATTTATTTTCCACAAAAACATTTTCCAATTCAATCATTGTTTCTGGGTTTTCTTCTGCTAATGTGACCAAACCAATGCTGGCAAAAAAAAGCTTGTATTAGAAGGGCTGCTATGTGTTTCTCCAACTTTTTCTTGTGTTGTCAGGAAGCCCAGAAAGTTGGTATACTTTCCTTTTGTCTGTCCAGATTATTGCTCCTTTTACTCCTATTTGGTGTTGTTTTGTCTGTTGCTGTGGTCTGTTTCTCACTGAGGACCATTAATGCCCTTTTCAAATTGGAAATGAAAGTGTTTGAACTGGCCAAACAGGCTGTTCTTCTTCATTCAGGATTGTTTGCCCCTTTCCCCCTAAACCAGACAAGGAAAATGACTAAACAGTTGAATTGTGTTTGTGCTGGTCATTGTGTTGATAACAGATTTCTCTTTGTGTTTCCACAGAAAGTGGTTTCCTTTATGAATGTTTTATTGTCAAAAGGATCCAACTTTGGGAGATGTCCATTTGATTTGACTAATCTGTAAAGCTGAGAATAAAACAAGGCTTCATATCTTTTTATAACTATCCAAATTCCTCCTTTTTTTCATACAAAAATTGTGTATTGCAGACTTTGTCCGTAAGTTCTTCTTAATGGCCACCATTAACAAGAAAAAGAAAGCAGGAAGTAAAACCTGAGTCAAGTTTACTTACAAGTCTGTCATCACTTTTAACGCACCTGCCATCTTCAGCTCAGGAAACATGACATTTTCTTCTTTTTGCTCCTCTGCAGTTTAGGTGGTGAGCATTACGACGTCTTCAATAATGCACTTCCATTCTGGTCATCCAGTATTTATCACTCTATTTTCCAAGTGGCTGGAAACATAGCCTAATGGCCTGCACCTAAGCTGCTGCAGATAATACACCATGCTCCTCAAATAATGGTTGCACATTTACCACAGTCATTCAGCCTCCCACCCATCCCTACTTTACTCAGTCTCTCATCGCTTGCTCTGTCTCACAGACTCAAGCCTGTAATGACGCTTCACATCAGGATGAATACGTTGCCATTTTTCATAATTACAGTCAGATGTGATTTTCATACACCCTCTTAGTTGACATTTCTTAACACACACACAGCCATTAGGGTGTGTGTTTGCTCTCTGTATTAAAGATACAGAGAGCAAACACTATTAATAAAATCATTAATGGCAAAGTAGCAGCAAACCTCTATTGACAAGCTGAAGGAAGCACATTTTCTGCGTATTTTAACTGGAAAATTATTTGAATTATTATTCTGTTATCCAAATAGCTGCTGAACCTTTTTTGGTCCTTGAACTATTGTTTAAGTCTGTACAGCAAAAAGATTACTTTTTACACCAGCTAAACATCCAGACACAGCTACTAATTCAATCATTTTATTAATTATGATCCAATTATAGTATAAATCAATTTGTAAATATTTCTAAAGTGATATAAAGAGTTAAGAAAGCAAAATGCCACTGCATAACTTGGTAACAGTCTTGCTTATTTTTGTCAGTATGTAAATAAGTTTCCTTGAGTGGCTTTCAACACTTAAAGACATACTACTTAACTTTGTAGATATTTCCTCTCTATGGCTCCATAAAGTCTTGTTATGTAATTCCACTGTTGTAAAACCAAATCTTTGTCCGGGTGCCATCGATCCCCATATATTTGAAGCGGCCATCAGATAAACTACCAGAAGCAGAGTGACGCCAAGATCATTATGTGGCTGTGGACATAACAACTTTTGAGAATGGATGCCACCACTCTTAGAGTGGCTGCAACCACTCCAATAGTGGTCACATCCACTGTCAGAATGGATGCACTCCAGCTTTTAAAATAGCGGTTGCAACCGCTTTTAGAACGGTAAATTGCTGCGTCTTTCAGAATAGTTTATAAAACATGCTACTATTACTAATGTTAGCAGCCACTGTTCGGGGCAGCAGATTGGACACCGGGTGCAACAACTGAGAGTGGCTGTGACCATGTCTAATCAGTCTGATGGAAGCCACGAACAGTGGCCCTAACTAATCCAGCAATGACGGCAAGATGGATTGCTGAAACATAATCTGTGGGTTATATAACTTGTGTTTTCTGTGTTTATTTGTGACAAGGTTGTGGTGATGAATAAGCCACCATCATGTGTATTTCCCGTGTTTAATGACTGATTTGGCATCCGTTTTGCATCTCGTTCTTTCTCTGAACTCTTGTTTTGTCTCGCGCTCTGTCGCTTTGTCTCTTTCTTTTCCTTGCTTCTTCAGATAACGTCTTGTTGGGTTTGGCTGGATCAGCCACGGTATGCGTCCCAAATTTGGTGGTGAATTTATATCCATTTGCTAGGGTATGACATAGTGCCGTAAAGTGAAATTCACTTGCAACGCATCCTGGATGAAAAAGGCTGTATAGTGCATTTTTTTCAGCCTCAGAACCCCGCTCGGAAACAAGGGCTTTGGAAATGTGCCTAATGAATATTGGTGTGCCACCAAAACAAGTCAGAAATTCATAATCTTAAAGGTATGGCGGAAGATTTTCCTGAAATTTAGGAAAGAACCGCCCTCTCCACTTTTTTTAAAAAAAAGTGCTTGTGCAACACTTGTCTTGTTTCTCTCTTCTGAGGCCTTTCTCTTCTTCTCATACACTTCAAAGACACTTTTTGAAAGTGTGCATGCACAGAAAGTGAAAACTATCCTAGGAAAGAACACGTACGACAGTATTTCGTAAAATTTCCAGAATGATTGACAATTAGGAAGACCAATCGTCTTGATGATCCACCCGGAAGTGAAACATCCTCCACCATATCGTTAAGATCAAAAAGTTACAGAGTGTGTCTTTAAAACCATAATCTGTTTTGCATTGAGAGAGACACTTATCTGCTAATAGCCTCATTCTTACAAAGAACAGAAAAACAATCTAACACTTTAAAACATGACGGTAGGCACAATTGCTGTAATGAAGCTGTTTTTCACAAGAATTGTCACAGGAAAGAAATACTAAGACTTTCCTCCGCTGCAGAGGAGAAGTTCATTAGAGCTAACAGCCACATAAATGGAAAGTTATTGGCACCTCAAATCAAAGACTACATCAGTGCTTCCAAGAATTTAAGTAGCTGACACATCCAGATCATCCGTCTTTAGGAGTCTTAGCCATAAACGCTAGGAGGGAAAGCAGGATGAGAACTTCTTGGACCAGGAAATATATAACCAACTACAATATTATAATCACTGTACAATGAGTAATGCTAATCATCCTGTTACAGTGTAATGTTCTGCCAGGAAAACCTGCATAAATACTTTGACACTTGGTGCCAACATAACTTAAACATTTGTGAAGACCAGTCCATCAGTAATCGGGCTGTTTGCTGCTCAAAGGTTATAAAAGCATTTCTAGCGCTTATTTTACTGCACAAACAGCTAATGTTACACATTTCTTTTAAGATTTTATTTCATTTTCCTCTTCAAATTTTGTGATCGGTGATTTAACATTTTTCTTTGGTAACACTCTGACAACATGACATTTTCTTGTAATTACCAGACTCATCGTTTGTTTTCCTTAACTTGAGTAGCTGGTTTCATAACTATTTATCCTCCAGAAAAATATCTCTTAGTCTCATTAATTAGGCTGATTTACCTTCCAAAACCTCTCATTTATTCACATTAGAGCTTTGCAGCTCCCACTCACATCTTTTATAGTGTCAATTTTCACAATTTTTTTCAAAGCATATTTTATCACTATGTCAAGGGAGAAATATAAATAACTTGTGAAGCCGGAGCCAGACCTCATGGTCTAAACCCCATTTGACAATTTGGGAGGGGTAACTGCTTCAGGTGGTGTCATCCATCTGACTGAATGCAACTCTGAGGCTGTGCAGTCACAAGTGTCAAGCAGATTAATTGGTGTAATGTCAAAGTTGCCTTAATTTTCTAGTGAGTAACTGCCCATCTGTTAAGCAGCCTACTGAAGGCTCAAATATGGCCTCTCAGGTATTAGCACTGCCTCCCAGAACTAAAGAAGAATGCTTTCTGAGTTTAATATGGAGAAAAGTCCCCTGCTACTGATTGGATGAGGAGTAGAAACAGTATGATATTAAGATGTTCAGGCTCAGAATTTAACATTTGATCATTTAGTAACTGACACACAGTAAGATTGTTATCATCTTATGTTTTATTCTTTGAATAGGTAAGTCAGAAAGAAAAAGAAAGAAAATCAATAGATTAAAAAAAATCAATTGCAAAATTGTTAAATTCTAAAATCACAGAAGATTACCATTGGGCAATAAACAAATTGAAAAAAAAGTTTCATTTACTGCAAATGAACAGATAAAAAGTAATCAATTTAAATATATTTAATTAGATACCAGACAAAAAGTAGGCTGTACTATGCACGAATAACTAAAGCCAGTTTAATTTCACGTATAAAGCGAGAAATAAGGCTCAAATCAGTTATGCATATCTGTACTTATTTTATGAATCTTAAATGTAAATTCTCATCATGACAAGTCACAAGCAGTGCATAAAGCTTAATGCTATATTGCCTGATAAATCAAGGGTTATGTGAATAGGGTGGAACTCTTCATTGCATGCATGCATTTTTAGTCAAGAAAGTCCAGAAAAAATAACCATATATCCTACAGATATGTGCCAGCCAAGAAAAACAATAACGAGACATTAGTTTCCGTGCCACTCCAATAGTGTCTCAGCTTGGTCATTTCGATAAAAGATTTAATGGGTCTTCGACTGTTCATAGCAAAAGAACACGAGTCATGGTATTGATTGCTGATTTAACACATGAAATACTTTAGAGGACTTCAAGCAATCTTACACATGGTTTCATGTAAAATTGATTATTTATGAAATATATAAATATATATAAGAATATATATAAAAAACAAATTCATCAAAGAAAGATGAAGCAAAACATTGTTTTTAACTCAAGTCTCTCAGAAATTAATTATTTTTTACCTTGAGCATTTAAAAAAATGACGCGCACACATTAATGCTGATAAAGAAGTTGAAAGCTGACCCTTAAAAGCAAAGTCCTACCACATTTCTGAAGAACATAATAAGAAAGAAACAGCCTTTCACCTTTTTCTAGCCTCTGTTACCATTTGTGGTTTTTAAAGGCTCTTGTTCCACAATACGGCACCCAGGTTCTTTTCAGCCGCTCTGACATGCTCCTCCTTCTTGTTTTGAGGTTTAAACACAAAGTGAAGGAGTGACAAAACACTGTCAATCAAAATGTGTTTCATGACCACTTGAAATTCTTGGCTGATCACGGAGTGTGAAAACATCAGAAGCTCTGAAGCCAAGATCTCATCAAGAGACTGCAACAGCAATCCTGACTCGACTGTGAATAGACCACAAGACTCCCACTCTCAACCTAAGACGTCTTTTTGGAAAACGCTCTCAACAAAACTAAGCTTTGCAGCAAAGCTTCATTCCCGTTGCTGCTCCTTGAGAATCAGTGCTGAGCTTGTGAATGTAGATAGCCTATTTGTCAAGCCTTTCAATTACGAGCATATAATACCAATGTGTTCCCAGCCAGGAATTTGTTTAGTTTTTTTAGATGTAGAAATAAATGGGTAAACACTCTTATTTACCTCAGTGTTCTTAAACGTAATCACCAAGCTTGGCTCTATGCTCTGTGTCCTGCATAAAATTAGCTCGCTATTGATTCCTCAAAAATCCCCCCCAGTTTTCAGCATTGCAGGGTGTTTTTTGGCAAAACTACAGTTTTAATTTTGAGCAACACTACAGCTGAACTATTAACACTGTAAAGCAGGAGGCAGATTGTGCCTTTTCATTTTTAATCATATTTAACTTCTCTGCCCGGGACTTGATGAGCAGGAATACTGCAGTCTTGATGTGACATTTGGTGACATTTAGCAGAGGAATTTGAATGACTGTGACTTAACACAAAAGGTCGTGCCATTCAAGAGCGTTTGCCCACTAGATTTGCCTTATGTCAACATTTCTGCATCTGTGCACAGAATGTATGTTGTGTTGGGATATTTTGGGTCCCTCCTGCAATGTTCGATTGATTTTTGCCCTTTTGAGTGGATTTGTAGTTGTTTTGTTTCTAAAAGTTTATGCAGTTCCACACTTAGTAAATACATTTCTTATACATGCATAGCTACTGTAGAAGGGTCCTGGTGAATATGAGGTCATCTTGAACAATCTACTCTTTACTGTCTTTGAACCCAACCCATAAAATGATGCTGCAGATGCAGCTGAAGCAATGATGCAGCTGAAAAAAGAGCAAATAACTGTCTGATGCAGATGTGATG
>JAPMNP010707916.1:0-11913 GCA_029874935.1 Atherina boyeri
CCTTTAAAGTTCCTCCCCTGCCTTGCCTAGCTCTGCCCCAGCAATAGAGGAAGCCATGATGTGGTTTGAAGTTTTTTTTTTTATTCAGTTGAAGACCTAGTTTATGTAACCTGAGCCACAGGGTATGGATTATTAGACGAAAAGATTCCCTACTATCTTTCCCTGAGATCTTTTCCTTGACCTTTTTGGAAACCGTTGTGATTAAAGAAAGCTGGAAGGTGGAATTTAGAAGAACTTTGGAATTGATGACTGCTCTGCAAGATGGATCCGACCACAGACACTGAGCCATGATGTGGGTCTGCAGAACTGAAACTACAGACGTTCAATATATAAATTCAATATAATAAACATCCCATTAGAAAGTGATTTAGATGCTTAATCCAATGCAATATTATCACAATATTACATGTATATCATATTATTATAAGCTACAACACAAAATATTACTTAAAATGTGCAACAAAAAAGTAATATGTTAAATATTTTGCTATCACCAATTGCTTCTGTCCTCATAGTTAAAGACACACCAATCACAGTTGGTACAACTAGATATACATAATCTAGCATAATTTAATTTTTTTTCTGCAAGGAGTTGTGGCACTGATTTATTTCCTTTCTTTCATGAAGGATAGTCCAGTATTTCCAGTGATAATGGAGAAGTAAACAATTGAGCTCCTTTCCTTTGCATTTGGTGAATTTGAACAGCTGTCATCATTGCTGCTGCAAAGATACTTCTGGGTCCCCTCAGTCAGGATTGTAAGCAAAACATATAATTCCATTGTTGTCAAACCTTGAGGAAAAAACTTCTCCAGGAGGAAAAAGGAGAGAGTGCGCTTCTAAAATGAATTTAATTTCTTGGAGTATTTGGAGACATATCTGGAAAGAAACCAGTCAGTCGGGTGAGTTGACGGTTTATTGGCTTGGACTGGTAACAGTTGGTGAGTCCTGGGACTTTACTGTTTAGTCAGATAGAAAGTGAGAAGGGGAACGGTAGAGAATAATATTCACCTCCGCAAGTAGACCCTAAAAGAAACTCATGAACATGCAAACCAGCACAATAAACACTGTGTAATGAAAGCTAACACTTCAAAAATATTATGGCTGCAAGCTTCGACTGTGGCCTCAGTTCATTTGACAAAGCCAGGCTGATATTTAATTAGCACCTTCAAGTTGATATAGCCGGAGTCTCAATGTGCAATTTGTATTCTTAACCTCACAGAGAGAAAACAATAGAAGTTGGAGAAGGTAAGTGAAGAAAGGAGGCGAAGAAATGAATGGTAGAATGGGGGAGGAACAAGAAAATGTCACTTGGAGTCAATCAGCAAGGTAACAAAGATGGATCACTACTTATTGCTACACGCACCAGGCTAATTTTCCAAAAAGAGAGAAACACTCAACCATACGTCATTGTGATATACACCTCGGTAGGAGAAACTCATTATGTTTCCTTAAAAGCTTTACAGCTTCAAATCAGAACTAGACCTCCCATGCATTTATCATTCAACTTAGGAAGGCAACAAGAATGAATGAAATATGTGAGGAGGAGGTCCTGAGAGAACATGAAATAGGAATATCAATAGCACATTGTTAAAAAAAAGAATAAGGGGGGGGGCAAAGATGTCAGATAACAGAAAATACACACTTAACAGGCATTTTGATGCACTTGAACAATTGCTTGTTAATATAAATATCAAATTAGCCAATTACGAGGCAGCAACTCAATACATCTAGTCATGGAGATATGGTCAACATGACTTGCTGAAGTTCAAACTGAGCATCAGAATGAGAAAGAAAGGGGATTTAAATTACTTTGAACGTGGTATGGTAGTTGGTCTGAGTATTTCGGAACTTGCTGATCTACTGGGATTTTCACACACAACCATCTCTAGGGTTTACAGAGAATGGTCTGAGGAAGAGAAAATATCTAGTGTACAGGAGCTATCAGGATGATAATGCCTTGTTAATGGTAGAGAAAAATGAGCAGACTCGTTGGAGATGATATAAACGCAACAGTAACTCAAATAAGCACTGGTTCCAGCAAAGGTATGCAGAATAGCATCTCTGGATGCAAAACATGTCCAACCTTGAAGCAGCTGGGCTACAGCAGTAGAAAACCACGCTAGGTGCCCTTCCTGTCAGCGAATAACAGGAAACTGAGGCTACAATTCACTCAGACTCACCAACACTGGACCAATTAGGAAAGACGTTGTTTGGTCTGATGAGTCTCCATTTCAGCTCCAACATTCAGATGGTAGGGTCAGAATTTGGTGGAAACAATATGGAAACATGGATCCATCCTCCCTTGATTCAACAGTTCAGGCTGCTGATGGTGTCATGATGTGGGGAGTATCTTCTTGGCAAACTTTGGGCTCCTTAGTACCAACATGGCATCATTTAACCACCACAGCCTGCCTGAGTATTGCAGCTGACTATGTCCATCCCTTTATAACCACACCCGCCAACCCGCCAACCCGCCAACCCGCCAAATGCGGGTTAAAAATAATTTTGCCGGGTATCAATCCAAATTTACCAGCCAGTTTGGCCGGTGATGCACGAGCCAATCATGCTATTCATGTCAGAGACGTTGTGGTTCATTTGTCCCCTTCGTCCTACATTTCCCATGAACACTTCCGTAATCTGTTGGCTATTAGTGACGTTAGATAGCTATTGGCAGCGGCGCCCAGGCCTGCTTTTGAGTGTTCAATGAAAAACAAAGAACAAAAGAAAAAAAAGAAGGTCCGCTTCGGCCTGCAGAGCAATCGGGTCGACAATCGGGCAATGAAACCAGAAACGCCAGAAAAGAGGAGCAAAGGGGAGGAGCTGGACAGCAAAGTTAAGATAAAATGCGGCGGTGGTTAGGACAGACGTCTGGAGGAGGTGAGAAGATGGGAATGTTGACAGAGCGTGCAAAACTAAGAGAAGGAAGTTTAACACTAAATGACAGAAGGGTTGTGTTTGGCTTCTGTTTAATAAGGAATATGCTGTAATGTTTTGTAAGATTTGCCGAGTTTTACAATAGGGTTACTTAGATTCAGATAAAGAAATGAGTCCAGAAAGTTCTGAGGATATTTGATTCAGAGGGAACTTGGAAATGATCAAGTTACAGTAACAAACAAAAAATAAATTAATGTTTGCACTTTCTGTGTGTTTTTCATGATAGCAGTATTAATAAAATGAATAGAATAATCTCTTATTTTCACCACAGAAAAATTTTGCTGGTGGAAATGCTTTTTTTTGGTTTTGATTTACAATTTTTGGACTTTTCATTCATATACTGTATATCTGCTTAATACTAATTCAAATATCCACACAAAAACTGTTACAAATGAAGAAAAAAACAAACAGAGAAAGGACAAAAAGGGCTGGTCAAAATTTGGCTGGTGATCAAAAAAGTTAATTTCGAACCCTGTTTGGGATGTGGTGGAATGGGAGGGCCTCATCATGGATGTGCAGCTGGTAAATCTGCAACAACTGTGTGATGCTGTCATGTCAATATGGAGTGAAATCTATGAGGGATATTTCTAAAATCTTGTTGAATCTGTGACACCAAGAATTAAAGCAGTCCTGAAAATAAAAGGGGTTCAAACTCAATATTAGCAAGATGTAAGTGACTGGTGGGTATAAATCACAGTGACAGTCTGAGCTGAAAGAGTGTAACAGATACAATCAACACTGATAGTTAGATACCATTTCAGAGGGAATTTCAGGTATTTTCATAGCTGCTTATCCTGCAATCTATGCAGGATTTTTCTTTTCTTACTTATTGCATTTCCAGTTTGATATTAGGAAACATTTTTCCCTTCGGCAAAAACAACTCATGCTTGATGTGAAAATAAATAGTGCTTCTGCATGCTGATGTCCTGTTTAAAGGAAGAATAAAACAAATTGTCACAGTTTCAAATCATGCAGTGGTGGTATTAATTTCCCAGAGCTACGATATTTCATAATACAACAGTTGTGAGAAAGTAATTTGTTTAGGAAATGCATGATTGCCAATACAGTGTACTTAATCCCTCTGAGTTTTAATTATGTATCATCCTGCTCTACATGTGTTCTACTTAGTATTAATTACATTAACCATTCTTATTTCATGTTAGACCCTTATTAACTTTAACCTCAAATATCCCAGGTTTCCAGATGTGACTGACATTTTGAGTAACAGAAAAGGAAAATGAGTTGAAAGCAAAACAAAAAACCTTAAAGGCAGAATCTGTAAGATTTTCTACATAAATCTATATAAAAGATAACTAAAACCATAATTGGATTATTAAAAAAAACATGTAATTTGTCATAATTCCATATGTGATATTTTATTGAATGACAAAGTTATTGACCCTTTTTAACTTTTTATGGTGTGGAAAACTTGTAGTACATTTTATCCACCCGTAGAGTGAGTATAAGTCAATTTATCTGCACTCTAGCGAGATGAGTAATTTGAAACGCTAACCAGTCTTCACATTGAAGAGGACAAGCCGAGATTTGCTAATTCAAAGGATATTACCACCAGAATAAGCTTCTGGCAGCAACAAAAATTAAAGAAAAATGGTATGCTACAAGTCACAGAAGCTCATTACTGCCACCTGGTGATGGGAAGAATGGACTTGAAACGCCTGGAATCTTACAGATTCTGCCTTTAAGACCCAATTGGTAAGAGGAAGGAAATCCCCTCTTTCTAGCAGCAAAGATAAAACACCTGGTGCAAAAGTCCTCCATCTGTGGCCAAAGAGAGTAACAGCTGCAACACAGTTCCTGGTTGCTGCCGTTCCACAGGGAGTAAACCAGCTGCTACTTGAGCAGAGATCCGTGCAGCTCGAGTCATTATCATACAGTGAGACAACCATGATCATTGCAGTGAATGGGGTCAGATGAGACGTTGTTAGTAATGTAAAGATATCATGATAAAAACAGTTACAGCAGATCCAATGATGATGAAATTTCATTCAACACATCATTGGTCATTAAAGCCTCTGTCATCCATCTGTGCAGTCCTGCTTAAATACAACTTATCTTTTAGGTCATGTTTTGGTTTTATGCCCTGCAAATTTAACGGCTCCAGTCCATCTTATCTTTCTCATTAGCCTCGTAAGCTGCTGTTTTCATTGAAAAGCCCCTAATTAGGCAATCCATTTCCCTAACCCTGAGCTAAATCAGCTTGAGAAGGTTAACATGTCAAAGCTGTGTTTAAGTTAGGACCAATTTGTTAAAGGAAACCGTATATTCTCTCGGCTGAAAAATGCATTTGGTGGAATGTGTCTGGTCATGGAACCTCCCTACCCATCCATATACATATGTGGAGAGTCAAAAGTAGGGCAAACAGCTACCAAGGCCCCACTTGGGATGGAGCAGAGCAGGTGTCAGTGAGATTTAGATACAGGTGGGGGTGGGTTTATTTGCCAGGCACAGAGATCAGCTGAGCAATCAGCTTATATATTGGGAGAGAGGGCTGTGTTTAGCTGTGCTAGGTCCAGACTAACACCAAGCCTATGCTATTTAGGATATTAATTTTATCTTAATCCTGTTAAAGGGGGTTTTTCCTCTCCACTGTTGCGACATGCTTGCTCAGTTTAAGGGGTTGCTGAGGAAGCCTCGCCAATGATGCAATCTGCTGGGATTCCTTAAATAGGAAACTTTTTAACTGATTGGAATTACACTTTGTTAAGTGCCTTGAGATTAAATCATCTATATAAATAAAACTGAATTGAATTGAATTGAATTAAAGCTGCATTTTGCATTTATACTACCTTATTGACTAAAAAGTAGGTTACCATTGTATATAGCATACTTTATGGCCCTCTCTTAGCACACCTCTCTATTAATCAGTTGGCAACTAAGTTGGCATCATCTTTGAATGGGCACCTCATTTCTTGCCCAAACAGTTGGGTCAAACTGCATTTTCTTTTTAGGTTGGACCATGGCAACATTTATAAATCATATCTAACACAGCCCATTGTCACAAAAGTGATTCATGTCTGAACAAGTCTATGCAATTGCTTGATAAGACTGAAAACAACTAAAAAGAGAAAATTTCATTGAAAAAACATGCAACCATGGCCGCTCTCGGCTTCCATACATAAGATTAAACAATATGATTTCTGTTTTTACTTGTTTCACACTATCATCATTTGCTATTTGGTTGATTGTAGGTCATCAGGAAGAAGTCATCGATGGTCAGTAGGTTTCCCCAGATAGCATATCAAAGAGTCTTTGGGAAAAACACTGATCACCACATTGCCAGTGATGTGTTTATTTGCAAGTCAATGTATGTATGAGAGATAAAAGACATTTTTTCAGACAGACATTTTTCTACTTTTAAACTAGTGTACAAGATTGCCTCAAAAATTATATTTTTGGCCTTTCTAAGGTGCAAACTTGAAGGGTAAGAATGAGTAGTCACTGTTGAGGGTTCCACCCCAGAAATAAGCCTTTGTAACCCTAAAGGTCCAATTATGTACTTCTTTTCTGCAAATACTGCAGTTATACAACTTTTGTGAAAACATCATGGTATCTCTTAGAAATCTGCCTCTAAAGCTAACATTGTTTAACCCGAAACACATTCCTGAATCCATAAAAACAGATTGTTGCAGAGTTTTGCAACATTTGTCAGAGATTAGAGGAATCCTGATTGGGATGAATGGGACAGCCTAATGACTCGCCTTTGTTTCCACATTCATTTGATAAACAGTTGAACAAAATAAAAGTTTCTTATCTGATTTGTTATTATACATTCTAATATTTCATGAGGTATTACAATTGTGATTGAATATTGCAATGTGAAATTAAACTAAGCTAAACTGCATAGAAACAATCAACACAGTTGTTCAGAGATGTGTTCAAGCTGTGCCTATTATTCCTACGGCTTTCCATCCTGAGTTGCAAACTATATATCACATTTTGTGGACATCAGATGGTTTCCAGTTGTGGCTTGAGTACACAATGTCAATTTGAGTGTTTATGCATGCGTCAGATTGTTAATACAATGGGGAGTTGTCATCAGAGCAACAGGACACATGTCCCAGATGGGTTGCCAATGACTGAGTATTACATAACTACTTGCATTTTAATGTCTGATCTGATAAGGAGCCTACTTACCATCTCTAATGATGTTGCTTTCTGCAATTCTCGTCCATTTTTCCCCCATCACTATACAAATACAAGCTGTTTGTTTAGAAGCACCTCTATCAGCTCTTGGAGGTTTCTGTCGTCGATCAATATGTATCCATATCACCCTAAACAACATCTACATCACCATAAGTGTCATTTGGTCACAACAAGCCATGGATTTACGCCACAAATCCTCCTGCTCCCTCTGTTTTCTCTGTTCTCCCACACAGTACCAAGTATAATGTTTGATACAACTGAGAATTGAAACAAATCTGACAATTTATTGCAAGAGCAGGCAAAAGACAACAGATCTGATAAATACTGGATTTTCTCACAATGCCTAATTACTTCGGTCGACTCCCAGGAACTGAGTCACCTCTTGTGTAAAAGATTGTTTTGCACTCATGATTTTTATAAATCCCTATGGTTCATATTCAATCATTTGATTTGACAGAGAGGCCCATGTTTTTAGACTAGCAGAGCCATTGCTGATCCAATCAGATAAACATGAGCTGTGATTAAACAGTGCAAGCATCTGAAACCATCTCATCACACAAGATGAGTAAATGGAAGCCAAATGAAATATTGAACATCTGTTTGAAAGCAAATCCCACTGCATGTGTTTGACAAGGAGATGAGGAACCAAAGGATCATTAAAATATATATTTTTTTCAGCTTTCTCTCCATTTGTCTATTTTCCTGACTTAGTAATCCATATCAAATGGCACCTGCTCATCTCTTAATGTCCATAATAATGATGACACATCACAATACACCAAACACACACAATTGGCATTGACTTGCCAGTACTGGGTTGGAACCCCTTTTTCCTTCAGAGCTGTAACAGGTAGGACTCAGAAATTCATCCACAACACAGGACTAGGCGCTTAAAGGAACAGGTTTAATAAACTGAAATTCGAGAAAATGATGGTGGGTAATGGTGCTGGACTTCTACTGGCACATGGCAGAGATGGGAACTATGGCTTCAACAAGTCATCTCCATGCCGTGTTTTTGTTCTGCTCAGCAACTAAACCAAGTTAATTCACTTTGCTGATTGGAATCAGCTGGTTTAGTTGCAGGCCAGAATAAATACTCGGCATGGAGATGACTTGTTGAAGCCACAATTCCCATCTCTGGCTGAATAAGGCTAACATAACATGGCATGACAAAAACGTGAACCATGACAAGAACCGCCTTAATTCCTGGTGTCATAGATTCAACAAGGTGATGGAAACATTCCTCAGAGGTTTTACTCCATATCTCTATGAGAGCATCACACAGTTGCTGCACATCCATGATGACAATCTCGCGTTCCACCACATCCCAAAGCTGCTCTATTGGATGGAGATCTGGTGACTGTGGAGGCCGTTGGAGTTCAGTGAACTCAACATCATGTTTAAAAAAGCAGCTGGAAATTATCTGAGCTTTGTGACATGGTGAATTATCCTGCTGGAAGTAGCCATCAGAAGATTCTACACTGGTCATAAAGGGATGGACATGGTCAGCAGCAATACTCAGGCAGGCTGTGGTGGTTAAATGATGATCAGTGGGTACTAAAGGACCAAAAGTGTGCCAAGAAAATATACCCCGTGCCATTACACCACCAGCAGCCTGAACTGTTGATACAAGACAGGCTGGATCAATCCTTTATGTTGTTAAATTCAATTAAAATCAACTCAATTCATTTCATTTCAATAAAACCATGTTCGTCCCCGAGGGGCAATTCAAAAGGCACAATGGAGCAGCATAAAAGGAAGGCATAACCCAAAGTAAAATAAAGGAAAAATGATGGAATAACAAAAAATTTGTAAGAAAACAAAATAATGAAATACTGAGATACAAACATTCTAAAAACAAATGGAAGGACTAGACAGAGCAATAACAGCAAAAAGATTGTTCGCATTTAGATTACTCTGATTTCGTTTAAGCAAAATTCCAACCCTACCATCTGAATTTGTAGCAGCTGAAACTGAAACACATTAGACCAGACAACATTTTTTAAATGTTTTAGTCCAGACAACTGCTTCCCTCTGGATATTTTCTCTTGGTCAAACCATTCCTGTAAACCCTTGTGTGTGAAAATCCTACTCGATCAGCATTTCTTGAAATACAAAAACGAACAGCTATTACATGTCCAAAGTCACTTTACTTCCCTTTCTTTCTCATTCAGATGCTGAGTTTGAACATCAACAAGTCTTCTTGACGATGTCTACATGACTAAATGCAATGCAGGCTGACTATATATTTGTGTCAACAAGCAATTGAACAGGTGTGCTTAATAAACTGGTCGGTGGGTGTATCTGCATACCGCAGGAGAACATCTTGTTTAACAAAAAGTCCTCTAAGTGCTCATATTCCTCATTCTGTGTGCACCTCTAACACTAACATTACGGACAGTAATGATCTAATCAACATAAAAAATAATCTAGTTATAATAAACAGGAATAATCCCGTTATCATGTACATGACATGGGGCGAAAGTTAGCTCAGTTGGTAGAGCAGGTCGGCCAATGATCGGAGGATAATCTGTCGTTGTGTCCCTGGGCAAAACACTTCACCCTCCTTGCTGGTGCGTAAATGAGTATGAATGACATATGAATGATCAGTGGCAGAATGGCTGCCTCGCTTCTTTCATTCTGCCCCAGGGCAGCTGTGGCTACGCTAGTAATAGCTAGCTAGCTTACAATCACCAAGTACGAATGTGAGTGAATGAATAGTGCATTCAGTAATGTAAAGCGTCTTTGGGTGTCATGAGAAGCACTATATAAAACTGATGCATTATTATTATTATTACGTCTATTTAATGAGGCATCAAAACATGACCGAATATAAAATTTTAAGTTTTTTAATCAACTTGAAGATAACACACACAGTACAGTATGGCTTTCACAACCTGCTCAGATCACCTTGCTTTTTTATTCATGCAATAATATAATCAACGCCTAATCCGTGTGTGTGTGAGAAGGAAAAATAAATGTATATACTGTGTGTGTGCGTGCATAGTTGTGTGTGTATAGCACAATTTGCTCAAAAGATAAGAAAAAAGCCTTTTGTTGTGCTTTATGAAAAATGCATTGTGAGTGAGTGTGTGTCTGTATGTGCTGGGTAAATTGCGCCAGAGTTTAAAGACAAGAAGGAAATCTAACTTTATTAGCACATGCACACAGTCCTACAAGTATGCAAATAACATTTTGTCAAAGCTTTTGGAAATGACAAAGTGTAAACACACAAATACAGTACATAGCCTTTACACATGGTAAAAATATCATCCACAGTTGTGATTATCTTGAGCTTTAAAACAAATCAGCCATCCTCCTTTATCCCTAACATACATTAAGATGGATTACAGCTTTGTGCATGTGTGTGTGTTTATGTTTGTGAGAAAGAAAGAGAAAGAAGGACAAAGACAAACAATGGGCATGCCTGATTTGTAAACTGGGACTTTATCCAGACCAAGTCTCGACAAATTCAGCTATGCTTTGGCAACAGCTAACTTATGGAGAGCCAGCTATGTCCTAGTCATGGTTGGCTTGATTATTTTGCAGATTTAGTATACTTTTAGTCCTCTTATCATTCTAACTGTTGATTTATACCAACCTAAATGTGGAAATACAAAGTAATATCTCATCTTATATAGATCCAAGTTATGAAATTAAAATGTAAACACAGTACTCTCAGTCATTTTTACATCTTTTATATGGTCCATAAATGATTTCGGAAATATATTTTTGGAAGGGTTAGCTTTGCACAGATTTCCTCTGGCTGAAAGATAGTACACATGTAATTGGATTTTTAAAAGTGTCTCCGTGGTTTTGCATCTTGGTGGGAAAGCATTCCTTATTTGTGTAATACAAAATGTTGGCTTCAATCCTATCCTGATGAACGTTGTTTCTCCGCTGCAAGGCAGCTGTCTAATAAATAACTAATACATACATGCCAGCTGGGCTCATTGTTTTGCATATATCCCAACAACAAAAAAAAATGCTTGTGATCCATTTTGTTTCAAGTACATGCAAGAATAATAAATGGTAATTGAGACGACTGGAAGCAAGTTCAATAACAAGGTTTGTAATTTAAGCTAATGACCGCATAAATAAACAATACTTAGCTCAATTTGGATGAGTCCGCCTCTGCTAAATGAAATCTCATCTAATTAAATGTGGGATGCAGACTTTGTGAAAAATCTTTCCAAGGATGGAAGGCAGTGTAAAAATTTTAATAAAAAATTTCTTCAATCTCTGAGGCTATAAAAATGACCGGTGCAAGCTGGGTACCACAGCTGGCTGATCTGTGTGATTGGGAGTACTACAATGGGGTAAATGGAGGTTATTTTGGCTGCAGTTGCCCATTTCTGTCCGGCAATCATCTTGTGACTCAAACGCATTGTGCCACTTTGTTATACTCCCCTCTGTGTGAAACTGACATTTATTCTTGACAAAAAAGCCAAAGAAACTCTGTAAGAATCACCTTTTATTGCCTTTCCCTCAGTTGTGACCAGTTTCTCAGTCTTTGATATTGCTGCATTTTCTTTTTTACTGGCAGTTTCTATGCTGGTCCAATAAAATCTTGTTACGATATGGCAAGCCCCACCACTGTATCCATGATGCCTAAACTTCGATTCAGCCTGTTGTCAACCAGAGGAAATGTGTCACACCAGTGGTGACTAGGACTGGTTTCATATCATACAGGGCTCAGCCAGGCCTTCAACTCTTACTATTTCCCACACATATATGCACGCATGGCAACACTCGATGTATGTCAATGCGCATGAACCCTTTAAAAAACTGAGACCTGCTGCATTGTTTATGAAC
>JAPMNP010707925.1:0-10277 GCA_029874935.1 Atherina boyeri
GCACTACAGGCAGTCCATGAATCAGCCCCTCCCACCAAGCCCAGGTGGCACACGGGAAACAGTGGCGTAGAAAGATTTTTCCAAAAATCACTTGTTAAAGACACGTTTATTTTTTAAGACATTTTTGTTAAACTAAACATTAATGTATATATTTTATAGATAGAGGTTTTCAAGTACATATATTATTTTCATTCGATTTGCCATACTGTGATATCTGAAAAAAATACCTAACACTAAATTTGTCTCCAGAAAGCCGAGACACTTGTTGTGATTGATTTTTAAGGATTAAATCCATCAGATCATGTTCCATAACCAGTCTGGGCCACTAAGTCTGATGCAAATATTAGATTTCTTTTCATCAAACAGTCATCAGCACTCTTGTTCCTAACATCACTCTTAATTTTCTGTTTACAGCTCACAGTTGGTATCCTTCAAGCTGCAGACCTGATGTCCATGGACTCTGGTGGAACCTCCGATCCTTATGTTAAAGTCCTGCTGCTGCCTGATAAGAAGAAAAAATATGACACGAAGGTGCACAAGAAAACTCTAAATCCTGTCTTCAATGAGACTTTTGTTTTCAAGGTAAGTTTCTCTCTGTCATTGTTTGTGTTATGAGTTACAGCTGCAGAGGTTACAGAATCTGGTGCAGAAAAGGTGTGCATCCTGATCTCCTATGATGTAACGCCAAAGAAAGATCTAATCCTACATTAGATAATGATCATATAGTGGAGAATAGTGAGAAAGTTAGTGATTTTGTATGAGAATGGGGGCCAAAAATGATGATCTTAAGTCCCTGTGTTGTGTTAGGTTTGTCTGGTCTGACCAGTGTGTTCAGCATTCATGCTGCTCTTTCCTGTTTTCTCTAATAAACCCCACAGAGACTTAACAAGTTGATCTGGTAGCTCTGGGTCAGGCTTCAGGCTTCAAGCTCCCGCAGCTCACAAATTTGCAGCAGTAAAGAATTTTGGTGGTGGTGGAGGGGTTGTTCTCTTTCTCAGACACAGACAGACATGTACACAGCCACATTTATTTTCTAACAATGAAGATTTTTAGTTAATGCATGTATATCCAGATATGCTGCTAGGATGTTTTCATTCCATCAAGACACATCATTTGTTAATAAGTGAAATAAAGGGGTTTTTTTTCTTGTAAATTTATATTTTCTGTTTTATTTCAACTTATTGTTATAACTTATTATACGGCTTTTGCAGATAATGAAAGGAAAATACAAGATTGTGTGAACACTTATTCTTAAAAACATATTTCTTAAGCTGTATTGGGTGAAGTTTTGATCTTTTTCTACAAACAACATTGTTTTTTGTGTATCAGGTGCCCTATGAGGAGCTGGGAGGCAAGACCCTGTGCATGTCTGTGTATGACTATGACCGATTTTCCAAACATGACGTCATCGGAGAGGTGAAGATTCCCATGAATACCATTGACCTCGGACGGCCGATCGAAGAGTGGAAGGACCTGGAGAGTGCTGATCAAGAGGAGGTGCTGTTTGGGACTATTTTGACTATAATCCTGATTTCAAAGAACACAAATATTCTTTAAATTCTTTTTGTCAACATATCCCACGAAAAGCCCCATAGAGTCCAACTTCCTGTTAGTTGTAAAAGAAAAAAAAAGTAAAAATACAATAAGCTGGGCCATAACTTTTGCTTATATTTCCTTTTATTATACTATTTTTTGTAAATTATTTTCCCATTTCACTTTTTATCTGGTTCATCTCAGATGCTACATACAATCTGAGGTTAGAAGATGAATAGTTTAAATCTATAAATTTATGCATTACCATGTACAGAAATCAAACAAATTGTGGTATTTTTCATGCAGAAAAACTCCTGTGGAGTGTTATATCTTGTGTAAACATTTATTGCATTTCACATTAACTTTCAAAAAACTAACAGTCTCTGTAGATACTAAAAACTGTGATGTTGAGACTCATCCAATATAGCCACAAAACAGTGTAATGCCAGAACTGCTAGTGATGCTGCAAGATCAGAACAAAAATTATCATCTGAATGAGAGAATGTCACATATTCGACAGAGCATTTGGCATGAACCTTTTATAAAACAATCAGTTTCCGTTTGTCTGATGTGTGTGTCTGCTTGTCATTTCTCTTTTCTCTCTTTGTGCTGTTTGCTCAGCCTGAAAAACTTGGAGATATCTGCATCTCCCTCCGTTACGTCCCCACAGCTGGTAAACTCACCGTCTGCATCCTGGAGGCAAAGAACCTGAAGAAGATGGACGCCTGCGGCTTATCTGGTAGAAAAACATCTAAAGTTAACCTGTTAATAGATAGTAGATTCAGATTTATTATTGCATGTTTGTTGGAAATAGGAATTAATGGGATATGAAGAGATGTTCTTAATTTGTTATTAATTATTGTTAATTATTATTTATTAATTCACTTGAATTATTTGATATTAATTCATGGGATTTTTCTACATAAGTTTGGGTCTTCAGCTGTCATGGGAAATATATATTTTTTCAATATGACCCAAAAGACAAAACAAACAAACAAACAAAACAAATAACAAAAAAAGAAACCTAGAGCAAATAATTCTAGATAATACAGTGGAAGTCCATGGAAAGTCCAGAGTTGCTTATAAAGGGAGATATAAATCAATATTTGATGCAAACAATCTTCCCTAAGAAGTAATGAGATCAAAATTGCATTCTAATAAATAAATACCTCATTTTATTGTTTCTTGTACAATAACAAAATATGTTATTGTAAGAAAAAAGACCAAAATAAAACAAGGGAAAAAAAACAAACAAAAAAAAAACACCAGACTTCCAATGCAAGATACAATTTAATCCATCTCCTTTTTCACAGTGATATATCCAGGCGCACACAGGAAACCACCAATAAATCTTTATGGCTGTATTTCTCAGAACTGCAATGGTGGTGGTTTCTTTTGCTCATCATATTGATGTCCCTTCCAGATCCTTATGTAAAGATCCAGCTGTTGCAGGGGGGAAAACGTCTAAAGAAAAAGAAGACAACAGTGAAGAAGAACACCCTCAATCCATACTATAATGAATCCTTCAGCTTTGAAATCCCTCTGGAGCAGATGCAGGTACTATATAAGTCAAATCATATTTTTTTTAACTAAACTGATATGTTTTAATGTATTATAAATCAATCCCCATTCACATTGTAATGATATGATGCTTTAAAATGAAAGTTCATCTCTAAATCAAATTGGCAAATTTTCGAATGTGAACTGTAGAATTTTGCTCTTTTTTCCCACTCAAATATAATGGAAGTAAACGGTACTTCACACATGGTGTCCAGACTGCCGAAGTAAAACAAGTGATGTTTCACAGCAGCAATGCCACCGTCCGGAAATAATTAGCAGGTTACACACCATTGATATCAGTCCAGATGGAGGTGCACTCGTCTCCTCTGGCACGGGCAGCCCTGAATTAGCTGCAGCAGTCGCACCAACCAATTTGGCCATGACTCTGTGCCTCTATATGTTCCAATTCTTTGTTGCTGAGTGTGGTTCAAATAAATACTGTAGGACGAAAGTGTGGTGAGGATTTGTCAGTGACTATGTACAGTATATATACCAGATCAGTAGCTGACTTTTCTGCCAAAGGCAACTACTGAACCCACCATTGATAAGTCCGGTAAATCAACAATTGATGGCAAATGAGAAAACAACTACCTTTTTAACCTGGGAGGTGACTCATGCATGTAATGCCATTACTCCTGTGATCATCTATCATATCAGCTAGGCATTAGCATGGAGAGACTAATATCTGCTGATATTCTCCTCATGCTATATATATCGGTTATCTTATATATTTAGTCCTGAGTATCTGCAGATCATTGATAGGCTCTCGGAACATGATTCTGTTAAAGCCTGTATCTGCTCAAGCTTAATTAAAAAAAAATAAATAAAAAAAAAAGGGAAAAGAAGAGAAGCCGGTTCAGCAGCAAATGCTGTTGGCTTTAGCAAGCTAGTAACAAACTTAGATGATAACTTGTTGGTTGTCAGCTTAGGCATGATGGTTGCCACCCTTGAAATGGCCATATCCAGTCTTGAAATGGTAATGCCAAAATGAGGGAGTATGTAATCCAATGTGTCATCAGTTTTTTTATTCATTTTTTTTATCCCCACGTTTTTTTTCCCATTTTTCCACCCTAATGCGTCACCAATTTATGCTATCTTCATAGTGATATTGCTGACATTCTTAGTTCAGTGAAAATGAAATAGTTCCTACTGTACATTAGTTTTATCAACACTGTTTGTAGAGTTTCTTGAGTAACTTGACAACGATTTCTGAACAGAGATTTGTTACTGTTTTATTTATTTTAATTTGTGTTTTATTGTTTTCCATTACATCTGAGACTGCCTATGTCCAAAACTCTTGAAATCACACTCAAACAATTCTGATGAATAGATATGATTATTAGCAAAGGTAAAAACATGTTGGGCTACTTGATTCAGGAGTGAATTTCATATCAGTGACTTAGAAATCCCTATTTTTTCTTTCTCTCTTCCCAGAAAATCTTGGTGGCAGTCACAGTGTTTGATTATGACAAGATAGGTAAGAACGACGCCATTGGGAAGATCTTCGTTGGCAGCAAGGCTTCTGGCTTAGGTCTTAAGCACTGGTCAGACATGCTGTCTAATCCGCGTCGTCCTATTGCCCAATGGCATGCATTGCAGCCAGAAGAGGAAATTGATGGTCAGCTTGCGAAGCTAAATGCAAAGAAGTAACAAACTCCATCAACCAGTAAATGCTCTTATTCAGTAAATAAACCCCCTTTCCCTACTTTGCATGAATTCCATGACTTAACAAATGACTACTCTTCATGAATCCTGCTCAGCAAAAAAAAAGAAAAAAGAAAAAAAAAAGACATCTTAGAATATCTTCTTATTCATGGTGAAGTCATAGGAAACTTTTTTTAAGGTTTGGATTTCACACATTAGCGTACGGAGAGAAGAAAGGTATTAAGTTATTAAGTGAGTGGTTCATGAATGATTGACTTTTGGTCTTTATTTCATTTTGAAGAAACTTAGAAACTGACATTTTAGGATGCTGACAGTGGATGAAAGTCTTGGTAAAAAAAATGCTGGATAAAAAGCTTTAGTTTCGAGAGAATGCTTTACATAACTCCCCACTGCTCTGCGCACACCACAGTATTGTAGCTTGCTAATAAGTGTGCTATAATCTGCAATAAAAAGTACTGTCGTTTTCAGCATTGAGTCGGTTTACATCGACTAGACCAAGCAGATTTAAACGAAGACTGAATCAGTTCGGAATCACTGAATGCATCAATCACTTTTGGAATACAGTTTCAATACAAGTATGCCTATATCTGAGTAGTATGGCAGGAATAACACAGTTGTATTACCTTTGTTGTCTGTTTTATCTTGCCATAAAGACAAATGACATTTAGGTTCAACACATCTCTTGAGATAGATCTTATCGATGAGAGAAATACAAGGAGGCCTTTCTGATATGACACTTTGAGACATTATGATAGGTTCAATGTTTATCTTTAAGAGGTATATCTTCTTTCAAAGTTGTCAAGGATAATGTGAATGTGCCATCAGATTTGTGACTTGAGCTGTGTTGACCACATGGATGTAAAATTGTACTGGTCTATGGAAGAAGTAAATACATTGCTAGAATTGCCATTTATGCTCAAAACGGTTACAAGAAGTTTTTGTTAGTTTGAATTCTGCTGTTGGCTTAAAGCAACGGTCCCATCTGTTTATTTTAACACAATGGAATACTTTAAGCAAATCATCAGTCTTTGATGAATGCTGTAGTTTATCCCACACTCTTTTTTACATGAAATTAAGTCTGAAATGTAAGATGTAGTGTCACTTTTTAAAATAACATGATCTCAAGTATAAAATACAAGTTTGTAGAATTTCAACAAAAAAAGTGCTACAGTGCATTAAACATGAAATACAGCATACACATCATGGACCTTCTGCTTTAAATAGAGCTACAGACTTGAGCATGTATCATGCCTCGCAGTATTTCATTTTACTGATAGTGTTCAGTCAAAACACAAACTTTGAGATCCTGGAGCCAGATGCCAACATGGTATTATCCTTCCATCACATAACATGAAGAGGCTTGGAGGCAAGAAATGACACAATAAATTATTTATCAAAAACTGCTGATTATCAGAGTATGTGTTTAACTGATTATGATACATGTAATGTTACAATTTCAATACTGGTGAATTTTTAAATCTAAAATATTTTACTTATAAAGCTATCAAAATTGACTGATGTGGTCTGACCTTTCTTTGTTTTGCAAGTAATTCATTTTAACATGCCCATTTTCAAAATCTATTTTCAGCAGTGAGTTGCTTCAGTTCATCTTGCTAAGATTTGTCAGTCAAGCTCACTCAAATGCCAAATTTCAACATGGTAGAATAGGTTACAGATGAATAGAAAAGAAAAACAAAATAGAAAGCTGCTTGGATATATTTTTTCGCAAGCAAATCTATTTATATCTCAATGTATACTTATTCTGACTCTGAAGAGTTTTTAGAACAATTTTGGGGTAGTTCAAGATAATAAATAAAGAAATTAATAAAATATTATTATAATAAAAATAACAACAGCAATAATGATGAATAATATTAATAATCCAACTTTTTATAAGAAAAAACAAACAAGAAAGGATAAAGATTGACAAAGTTACTGATTGATGTGATGCTAAACATAAATACATATATAATTCCCCAAGTTATATGAATTTTGAAAAGTAGTCGGTATTAGAAAATTGTTGAAACATCCCGTTTTTTCAAAGTAAGAAAATTTCCAAAGAAAAACCCCAATATCTGAATCTCTTTTAAACAATTGTAAAAAGGTCTATGTAATAACCAGTAAGGAAGGATTAATCTGTGCAAAATATAATAACTCTCGGTGGTAGGACCTCTTGACATTTGGAATCATTGGGCCATTCAGTCACACATTCAGTCTGAGATTTTATTGACTGGTGCCTGAACTGCCACTTTTTTCAACTTGATCGACGGTAGAAAAACAAAACAACCAACCCTCAATTCATTTAGTCAACACAAGACACAAAAGATGAAAAGCCTGAAACATGCACAGGAGATTCCTGCCCAATAATGTTAAATTACATCTTAATTAAAAGATTAGCTGTGAAAATACGCATTTGTTACTTGAAATGTACAAAAAAATATTATCTGCAGTTTCTATATTTCTTTTGTCTATGAAAAAATCCACGCAAGAGTTATCAGAAGTGAACCTTGAAAGCCACCACATTTCAGTTTTCTCACTGGATTTGTGTAAATGAAAAGTCATTCAGGGAAGGGAATGTAAACCACAAAAATTATGATCTCTAAAGACTGTGGTTTTCAGTTCAATTTTCAGTACTAACATTTTTAGAATAGAGCATTCATATTCTTATGAAAAGTATTTTTGGCTTCCATCTTGTTAGAGGTATTTAAATGAAGGTGAACTGCAGCACACTGGTTCATCCACACCACGTCATCTTTCTATTGTTGAAATAATGCATTGCGCAGATTTGTTAATATGCTAAAGCATGTAATTACAAGAATATGTAAATAATAGCATGTTTTGAAGAGAAATTATCATTATATTGTGTATATGTGTGTTTGTGTTCCGTGTAATTTTTTATAATAAAATAGAGTTAAAAAAAGTTTGCACTGACTGCAAAGTGTATGTATTTTTTCTGACTGGGATTGAATGGGTGTAATAATTCATGTTAGAGTCAACAGTGATGATGAAAAGCTTGCTTTGTGTGCGTCATGTAAAACCACAATGTTTGAAAATATTGCATGACTGTGTGTTTTTTTCTGTCATTGTTTCTGTGTTGTCTGTACTAAATGCAGTATTTATTGCAATATTCTCAGGCTGCAAGTCAGTTCATTATTGTTCATTTCTGATTGCACAGTATGTGTTTGTTACTAACCAGTAGACTATATACACTTTTGTCTCAGTGAACCGTAAGTGTTTCCTTTATTTATTCCTGCCAGATGAGTGTCAAATCTAGATCTGACTTGTAAGCTCTTTTTCTTTGTACTTCATTCAATTGTATTTAATTTAATTTCAGTTCATTAAACCTGCTCTCTTTGTATTTATGTATTACAATTACTTGCCTTTCTTTTTATTCATTACACAGCATTTTTATATGAAATATTACTGCAGCATATTGTGGCTGTTTTCTTGTAGCTAACCTGATGGCCAATGTTTTTTGTTTTGTTTTTTTGCACAAATGCCACTTTCTGAATGATTACACTGATAAATGGATGGAAAAAGAATGACCTAGTGTTATGACACTTGTGCATATATATACTGACATATACTGACATTTTCAATCTGAGGATTTGTTTCCCCATCTTTTTTTTGTGAGTCACGATTATTTACTTTTACATAAATCTCTATTTGCAAACATTGCACAAAGGTGAACAACTTAAATCTTTATGACAGTCCATATTCTAAAAGTAACATAGCTGGATCTCTGTTTTCAAGAGGCTGAGAAGGAGCCACAGTGTGCCAGTTTAAGATATATTTGTGAGGACGGACCTCATGAAAGTATTTTTTATTTACAATGCATGTCAGTGCAGCTAATGTTGAAGTTGTTTTATATCTCATTAGATTCTGGACATTTGCATAAGGACCAACAGATCAGACAGACCCCTGTTTGTTTGTTGTACATCTGTTAATGAATTATTTTTGTTTGTCACTTCAATGCAAACAACAAAATCCCTGTCTTCCTGGGTCTGAGCAAAAACCAGACCTAAACAGCGCAGAATTAACATTCGCAATGCAATACTGCCAACCTGCTGCTTCTATAATGATTCCTCTACAGTTCTGAATCTCTTATGCCAACATAGCCATAATGCAGAACATCCAAAGACCTGATTATTATCCTACTCATTCATGTTTTACACTTATCGAGCAACATAGGCAAGGCAAATGCTTGTCACTTCTGACTCTTGTTTGGTTTTGCTGTGGAAGTGTGTCAATAGTTGTGCCTTTTTGTGAAATGCATGAGTTAATTTCCTGACAAAGTTCATGTTTTCCAGCAAAAAAAAACTAAACAAAACAAAAAACAAAAGGAAAGAGCTGACAAAAAGACCAAAAAACTTGTACACTTACATCACTCTATGTAGAAATGAAGTACTCAAGGGAGCCAGAACATAACTGTGTGTTGTCAAACTGTAATAATAGGAAATAAAGTCATTTTAAGTAGCTTTGTCCTGTGTGGTGTGTAAATGTATGCACAGGGGGGCTTTTTCACATGTGGTCAGTGGGTGGCAGTGTTGAACAGCTCATCTTTTCTGTTGCAATCATAGTGGAGGAACAGATCATGGATAATAACATTGAATTCAGATGAAACATGTTTGAAGTTATAATGTACACTGAAGTTGTATTCAATTAAGTTTAGGTGCTCAATTACATTTAGGTGGACAAATGTCATACTGTGCATCTCAAGAATAATGAACATAGACACAGATAAGACAATTTTATGTATGTATGTAATTTATAATGTTCTGAGCAACAAAGCGTGCAGATCATGTAATTACATTTAGAAACAGCCATGAAATGTAGATTGAGATAATGGTTGATCCATATTTTTGCTGCCTACAGATCTGGTTTGGTTTGGCAAAAATAGGCAACGTCCATTTTTTCACTCTAACAATCTTTTATATATTCAGTCTTGTGTATTTGTTAGTATGTGTATCATCAGTTATGGCCTTATCCAGGTAAGCCCCCTGAATCACAGATGAATGATTAACTTTGCTGAAAGCTGTCATCCATCACCGGTGGTTTCCATGGAAACAGCTTTCTAATGTTTTGTCATTTTGCAGGAATCAATATTTTTTGAGCCTTTTGTGTATTTTGATTCTACATGTGTATCCATCAGAGTTAAAGGTTGAACATGGAGCAATTTAATAAAAAAAGCTATATTTTTTAGAAAATAATACATCCTCGGGGCGATTAGATGGGTGTAGAGTGAAAGTAGCCTACAGTATGCCCTTGAAAAATTATATTTGAATTAAATAATAAAAATTTTAACGGCACGATAATGCCGTTACGTTTACATCTACCAGCCAATAGCGGCCGCCATTTCAGGTTACGAATACGTCTCTATGTTCCAACAATTTGTTTGGCACAGCTTGACTGGCACTGGGAAAGATGGTGCAGACTGCAAGTCAAGCTGTTTCAGAGCCCCAGAGATATTGTTATCCGTCTCAGGAGAGGAGAGACTGGAGAAGAGCAGAAACTAGAGT
>JAPMNP010707937.1:0-13474 GCA_029874935.1 Atherina boyeri
CCATTTTTAGCAATTTCTTACATAGGCTACGGCTTCACATGATTGCTGTACCAGTTTCAGCCAGAATCTTACATACTTTAATTGAAGGTTGAAGATGGAACATTTTTTATTAAAAGCTTTATTTTTGAAAAAAATAATACCTCCACAAGGCGTTTAAAGCGTTGCAGAATGAATGTACAGTATTTCCTTAAAAAGTTTTATTTAAATTAGAATAAAATAAAATATCAATTTTGACAGGTCCGACAATGATGTTATATTTATTTCTACCAGCCAATAGGGGCCGCCATTGCATGTTGCCAAATATGGTCTCATGTTCGGCACAGCAAGGCTGGCGTTTGGGAAAAATGGCGGAGTTGGCAAGTCAAGCAGCTACTTCAGAGCCCCGGAAATTATGTTATCCATCTCAGAAGAGGAGTGACCCGAGGAGAGCATAAAGGGGAAGCCGACACTAGATGGACCCACAATAAAAATGTCCACAGCATCATAACACACACGGTTATGACAACTTTTCTCCTGGAATTTGTCAATGTGTGCTCTCCATTCAGCTCTGCCAGCTATTCTTCCATATACTCTAAACAGCATGGACCTCCTCATCTGTCCACTTCCCATAGTGCCTTCTCAGCCATTAAAAAAACAAAGTTAAGTTTGTAAAAGTAAGATAAACATGCTTGCAGCTGCACACCAGCATAAACACAGGCTGAAAAGAAGTCCAGAACGCTGACAGTATGTTCCACAACTCTGAGTTTTTTGGACACAGCCCTACCACTCAAGAATGAAAGGGAATATGAATAGTCCTACTTCTCTACCAGGTGCTTTTTTAAAGAACAGTTTGGGAGGGAGATAAAGATTTTTACCTGAGCAATGTCAGTGGAAATGCACCAAGGCATTTTTAAATCCCTGGTGAATGAAAAAAGTTCCTGCAGTGGAAAAGGGGCTATTCTTTATACTGTGCTTTTGCCATTTTGATATAAATCACCTTCGCAAACATAAAGTTAAAGCTACCGGTTGTGGTAATTCATCATTATCTGAAAATGAAAAGATGAGCAGTGCCGCCTACTGTCAGACATAGATAACCTTACCTGCTGATTGCTTGATTTCATAAATATATTCATAAAGCAAAGTGAAGGACTGCGGCTTCTGCATTTAGTTCAGCATTCACTCAAAGGTCAAGACCCTATTGTCCCAATCTGGACAAGACATGCTGTCATAATGCTCACTTCAATCAACTCCATGATGAAAATGAGCCCTAAACAAGTGACCTGGGTCTAAAAAAGACAAAAACCCTGAATACACAAATACCCGGATACAAACTAATATGTTTGTAGGTATGGCAGTGTCACTGTTCAGCTCAGAGCCAAAGTTATAAACATAATCAAACTAGCAAGGCGGTTGATAGGCAATACAGATGATCCATATCTCCTGTGCAGCTATGCAACATCAGTTTTCAGAACAGAATTCTCAAAGATCTAACAATTATTTTATTTGCACAATATGAACTCCTTCTCTGAGGTAGACGTTTCAGGGCCAGCAAATACCAAGGTAATGGATACAAGATTTCCTTTGTACCAACATCAGTAAAAGAACCCACCCTGCCTCATTCTCAGTAAAGTTGTTGCATGAGAGGTCTCTCATACAGCCTCTTCTTTTTTTCTTCCTCTTTTTTTTTACTACTTCACTTTTTACTTCAGTTTTGATCTCTTTTAAAAAAAATTTAACTGGGTGCACTTTATAAGTCTGGGTTTGCGGTCATAAGCTCTGTTAACTTTGGCCGCATTGTTATAGCTGTATTACTTTTCCAGGTAGTTTATTGATGTTTTTGTTGTTGCTGACTATGTACACCATGTCTATGTTTGTATTTTATGTACATTATGAGTATATGTCAATTCATGCAGCTGTGTCAGCACCCGTGCCCAAGACAAATTTTCTTCACAGGACAAATAAAGATGATTTTACAGTATCTTATCTTATCTCAGACCGATTAGGAAAAAATATCCAGTTGAAAGTCATGTACTGAGTATAATTACTGATTCTATGTTATATAAATTACTTTGCAAATGCATCGCAGCAGATTAAGTTCTACTTACTTTACCTTTTGGTTGGTTTGTTTCTTACATTTTGTGATAAAAAGAAAGATGTTTGGTGAGAAAAGTAAGTATAACAAATTGTTGCTTTAGCCTGCGCCTTTTTTTGGATGACTCATGTTGTATATGTTCACATGCCAACACAAGACAATCTAAGCATATCTGGTGATGCTTGAAAATAAAGGAACATTTCCAAAAGTAAAAATGATTAAACTGTGGCATGGAAAGATAAATAGTATTTAAAATATTCTCGACATTTATGTTTAGGTTAATCATATTTGCAAAAATGTCTTATGCGTCTTCAATGGCTTAGTATTATTTGTGAGATAAAAAATATTCCTAAAATAATGCATAGCTGTATAATTTACAGATCATGTGATGCAAAGTGACCATGTTGAACCAGTTTCTCACCTGTGATTAGGGCAAATGTCCCTGAATGTATCCCCTTCTTACAGTTAGTGGCCACCATATGCTTCTCCATATGGGTCAAAGAATCACAGAGGACATCAAATCAATAACACATGGGTGGGGATACATGCCTCTACATGCACACTTCAATCAGATTTGTACAAGAGACCAAACCCTCTCATCTTCTCATGTTTTTTTATCTTTCCCGTTGCAACACAGCTCCTCCATCCCTTCCTTTTGCTTACCCTGTGTGCTTCTCAGTCAGGTTCTCGTCACTACTTTCACTCGGTTTTCTCTCAACTATCACCCACTCATCAGCACTCTGAAGCAGATGTGGACAGCATTGAGCTGAAATCAAGTACACTGTTTAATGATCTATAGATCACCCGTCTCTGCTTCCTCTTGCCCTTTACTTTCTGTCTATCGTGTAACTGTTCATACCTCCAGAGGGTCCCGGCAACCCTTAGCGTAGGCTGTAGAGCATTCTAAGTAGCAGCTATTTTCTGTTCCAGCTAATGAGCAACTGCCCAGGAAGCAGAGAACTTCCAATCACTTGTCAGAGCACTTGTCTGCCTGTAACTCTCCCTTCTGTTACGCAGAGTAGCTGTCAAGGTGTGTCTTCACAAGGGCTGGGCTTCTTGTGCTGTGGTGAGGCCCTGCTGGACCAGAATCAAACACAGGAACACAGCTATCTTTCATTGGTCTGATCACAACATTCAATAAGTTGCTTGCAGGGAACTCCGTTTGATTGGAACAGTGAGCCATGGCCAAACTATAATAAAAATCCATGCCATTAAGTGGTTGCAGCTCGCACAACGATTTTCATTTTGCCGGGAAGACTTTAACTATTTTGATATTTGGCATGAACAAAAAAAAAACGAAAAACTGCCCTTTTAAAATCAGAACAGAATCTCCATGCTCACAGTCCCCATGGAGAGGACTCAGCCGTTTCCATAAACATAAATAAGCTAGTAAATGCCAGCAAATGTTGGCTGATACAAAAAGTCTAACTAAATGGATCTTTTTAAAAAAATGTTTTCATTATTACATCTTGATATCAGAGCTTTTTTTTTATCAGTCCTCACAGAAACCAGTGTGGGGCCTTGTAAGGGTCTGCTCATGATGGATGCCTTAGTTGCTGTCCTGAGCTGTCTTACCCTGAGCTTTGTTGATAGATGCTATATTATACTCTTTCTCTGCTCCTTTTTATTTTTTTTCTCCAATGTGCTGTGCCAATATGAACTGGCCAATAGGCTATGGCTGACAGGGGACTGTGTGGGCTGACAGATGCCTGGGCCAGAGCTGCTGAGCTGGGCTTGTGTTGACAGGAGGGCTGGGCGGGATGGATCCCTGCTCCAGGGCTAGCCGTGGGGGAGGACCAAAGAGCAGGCTGGAGCCGGGGAGTGAAACTGTAATGAGAGAAACGATGTGCCAAGACTGACAGAAGAACCACACCACCCGCTATTCCATCAATACCCAGCTCTCCTCATCTAACCTCGCTTTTTTCCTCCTTTTCTTTTCTTTTTTTTTTTTTTTTTTTACCTCTCTGACATTTCTCACCCCTTAACAAAACTCTTTTTTCTTCCTTCCTCTTTGTAATGCTTCTCTCTTGTTCTGCTCTCCAGTCTTTTCAACCCCTCTGCCTCCGGCTGTCTTCATCCCACTCACCTTCTTCCCCCTTTTTATCTCATGTTGACTGGGCGGCCTGTGTCACAAAAGTGCATCTGTGTGCGTACATGAGCAAGTGGGGATTTCAACGAGTTTTAAAGCGAATCCACTTCTTGCCATTCAGAGAGGAGAGCAAATCCTTCCCCTCAAAAAGCCAAACAACTTGTTTGGTCAATCAATATAGGTTTAAGGTGAGCCTGGCAGGGTGTCTGATCCAAATCTGCCCAACTTGAGGATGGTGGGCAAAAGCTGGCAACAACATTCTCTCTCTTTGCTGTCTACGTACATTGGGCAGGCAGTATAACAAACAAAGGGATAAAGATGGAGAGATTTAAAATAAGGCTTTCTAAAACTAACAGACAGAAACACCATGGAAGAAAACTCAAGAGAGCTATGGGAAAGGAGCAGGCTAAAGCTGCATATCAAATCAAAGTCAGGTCATTCCTTTATAGCCCTCAGAGCAGTTTCTTGCCCCAGATATTCTCTGCAAAGCAGGTTAAATGTATTTCCGGTAAGGTCTACGCTTATCCCCTTGGACAAGGCTTAACAGAACAAAGCATTTATTGAAAATACCTGGTGCAAGCCTGTCTGGCTGTGGATTTCACCCTTCCAGTCTTTCAAACAATTTGACAATAGATTTACACTATACAGCTACATTCTCCCCTCACCACTGACAGACCTGACAAACCCTTAAACTTGGATGAAATGTTTAAGTCAGGGAGGAATGTGGTTGCGTTAGGCAGAGCACAAACACATTTTTTAAAGGCGGATGTTGGTGTGCACGCGTGTGCTCCTGCGTGCCACAGCTGCAGCTGTGTTAATTGACTCCAAAAAAGGTAAAAAATCTGTGTTATGCATTTGCAAATTGGAGCTGACATGGGTGGCAAACAGGTCGCATTAATTATCGTGATTTCAGAAAGCAAAGTGTTTAAAGCTCGTTTGTAAAATTTTCGTTAGGAACTTTAATGAAGCATTTTAAGAGAGGAATGATGGAGGTGATACATTCTGGGTAATAAACTGCCTCCTTTCATTAACACCATTTTCAAGAAGAGAAACCCTTCTTTTAGCCTGAAAAAGCTGACCGATCTGTCAAAGCGGGTTATTTTCTATGTATGTATGTATGCACTTTACCAATAAAGCTTTTTTTCCCCCCAACCTTTTAACTTTTCATTCACCAACATCATGTTACTTAGTACCTTCATCACTCTCTCCATATCACCCATCCATGCAGGGAACCCCTCCACCCTTTTGATGTAAGCGTATGAGAACAGACTTTGAGTAACCTTTCTTGCTCTGTTGATTTTCCTGCTCTGCTTCAAATCCCTCAGATTGCAACAAATCCTCACGTAATTCTCCCAGCGTGAAGCTTCACCTCGGCTGGCATGCATCGGTGCTTAGAGCAAGCCATTAATCAAGGCAGGAATGATTGTTTTGAGACTCAGCCCAGTCGACCTCACAGGGAGAAATTATTAATCAAAAAACAGTTACAAACAAGTCATAATTTTGCATGTCTGTGGGATTGAAATTTGCATTGTGAGGTTGGGAAAGTTTCTCAAGTGTCCGTGAAGTTTCCATGAAGTTATGCTGTGCATGTACAAGTCTCTTAAAATCCACACAGACTGTCATGGAGGAGGTGAAGGCAACGCTTGGAGCACTGGAACACACCATCTGCTGATCAGAGTCCATATTGTGCATGTCAGCAGTGTGAAAGTCCTGACAGATCTCCTGTCAGTCTAGCTTTGCTTTGGCCCATTCACCCTTATTCTAAAGTCAATGCTATAGCTCCACCAAAGCTGCCTTCTTTCCTTTTCTCTGCATTGTGTTTGTTTTTTCTTTTTTTCCCCACTTAATGCAGGGTGAGAGTGTGAGGGAGAAGTGGTTGGACGTAACGAGCCAATGACAGATGGTTCCTCAATGATATGTGGGCAGGAGGATCTATGGTGAGGGCAGGATGCTGCCATTAAATCTCAGGAGATGTACTGTGCTTTCGCCTTCTGTCATATTTTCTCCTTTTGTCACTCTCATTCCCTTTCCTTATCTTTTTTACTGCTTTGTACCCTCTGTGAATGTTTATGCCGTTCTCTGCCTGTCTTCAATATTCATTCCTACCCCATAATTTCTCCGTATTGCCTCTCCATCTTATCCATTACCTCTCGCCATGCCACTCTTTGATCATTCTCTCTCTCTTCTTCCACTTCATATAACCCCATATACCTGGCCTGGCAAATACAATGGAATTGTTACTGTGTGTAAATAGAGGATAGACAGTATGATATATATCAATGCTGAATGTAAGCCATTCATGTCTTCTAGTACCAAATTATACTCGTTACTCCATGACAGCAGGGGCAGAGTGCAGACCTTTCCAACCCTTTGCGGTGTATTTCTTTCTCAACATGTAAAACTCTCCTATTATTACAGGGTATCACATAAGGCCTTGTCTCCAAGTGTGACACCATGGCTCATTTCTCTGATCTCCACATTTTCCTCCTATGTGATCCATCACCGTGCTCTGCTTTGGTGCATTACAAGCACAAAGAGGCAAAGCAGTTGATGATGCAGTGCCAAGGGAGAAGTGAAGAGGCAAGAAGGAAGGAAGGAAAAAAATGGAGGTGCTCATATGAGTATTAAAATACCCCCATACCTGGCTGCTCCATCTAGGCTGTGAAATGAAATGCAGCATCATAAATACTGTCTGGAATGAAATAGGCTTATTTGAATTTGTTGGCCAAGTACTTTATCTATGTTTCTTGGGAGAGCCTCTTATAATGTACAATGTAAAACTACCAAGACCTGCACTATCTCTTTATCTTGAGCCTCAACAAAACTTATTTTATGCATGGAATTGTAATACTCATCTGTAACAATTATTTATTTTCTGTATTACAGATTTTATGTGGACCCCAGGAAGATTAGCAAACTGCTTTAGCATATGCTAATGGAGATCCTTTTAAATAAACAAATAAACAAATAAACTCAGAAAAACATACAAACCTGAGATAAGATCATCACTGCCTTTTCATACCCATGGGCTGCTCAATACATGGGGGTTTTCATCATGAATTTGTAAGTAAAAAATGGCGATCAAAAACAAAAGGTTGTCATTTGATGCCATCAGAAGCTGAAAGTTAACCAGTAATGATACAAAAGTCTTAAGATCAAATATATGACTGACAGATGTCACATGAAACACAGAGGTCTCATATCACGCTCTGCAGAGGTGGAATCACTAATTGATGTGCGGATGCAGGGGGAGGAAGCTGACAGGGAGCTGAAGTTGACAGCTATTCAGCATATTCATGTAAAATCTTACAGATTGCTGGGGAAGCTGGATATAATCCATACATAGATTATGTCACTCTATATAGATTATGTTAAAAAAAATTATTAGGCTACTTAACTTGGATTTGACATGTCAGAAATAAACTGTGTAGATATTTAACTTTTGATTTCATTAAAGTATGAACCACTTTCATGGTTTCTATTGCTAATTTACAAAATGCTTTGAAACAAGTCCTGAAATCTCAATTATGTGTTTGATTCACAAAAAAAAAAGAAAAAATCCTACTTAAGGCTTTTAAAGATTTGTTTAAAGACTAACACTCCATGTTGGATTTGTCTAATCTGCTACATTAGCAGTGAAGGGGATGCGGGTTTCAGTTCCACTCTGGTTTTAAGCTCCGTATAGCACACAAACTGCACTTTTTAAAAATTGATCTTTTAATAGCTACAGACTTAGGGTTTTCGGCCATTCATCTGATTTTAGACCTCACAGCAGCATTCGATGCAATCAATCACAGGATGCTGGTGTCCCGCCTGGAGCACTGTGCCATCAAGGGCACTGATTTAGAGTGGTTTGGGTCATACCTGTCTCTTACCTGCGGAGTTCCCCAAGGCTCTATTCTTGGATTAATTTTATTTTCTATTTACATATTCCCCCTAGGCTCTATATATTAAAAAATCTTGACATCGATTTTCAGTCATTTGCAGACAGCACCCAGTTGGAGAAAAATCTTTCATTTTCATTGAAACCACTGTTTGTTTGCCTTACAAAAATGAATCTTTAATCAGAATTAAATTTCCTCAACTTCAACAAGGACAACTGAAGTATGATTTTTTTGGGCCTCTATGTAGCCTGGATCCCCCTGTATTTCACAATTGCAGTTGTTTCAGAACACTGCGGCTCATCTTTTAACATGGCCAAAGCACAAACATTTTGTCCCCTCACTGGCTCCCTTTTCATTTTAAAGAGGCATTGTTGACCTATAAGGCTCATAATGAGCAGGCATGTGGATCTGTCTGACCACCTGCAAAATCCATTGATCATCTGTTTTTAGTTGTCCAGGACCAAGGCTGGTAAACAGGTGATCAGATGAAACCGACTCCCTAAAAGTCAGAGAGGCTCCAACTGTTGCTGTTTATCTTAACATTCTTTATATTCACATGATCTGAATTCACTCAGTCCAATTTTCAAAATGTCATTTTTTTTCTTTTCTATTGATTTATTGTGTGTTTTTTTTCTTGCTATGTATTTACTTTTGATGAACAACACATTGACCAGTGGCAGTTGTTTTCAAATGTGCTCTATAAATAAACTAGAATTTGCACATTTGATTGGCAGTGAATGAACAACCCATTAAATGGCTGTAAAGTCTCAAATGTCCCCAAATCCTGATCGGTGCAGTTATGTCAGATGTTTTCAAATCACGCCCCACTCAATCCAAGGAGATATCAATAAAATGACAAGAGTTTGTTGTGATCACAGCTGTTATGTCTTGATTTAGGCCTTTTCTTTAAGTTTTATCTTTCAGCTTGTTGTATTCTGTCTCTGTTTTACTTTCTGTTTTCTTCTTGAAGTGGATATCTTTTATCTATCTAACATTACTCTCTTCCTTATTTGCTTCACACCTGGTCAGAGTTGATTGCTATCCCTTATTGTTTACTCGTGAGCAGTTACATTAATCAATGTACCTCTCGGTTTTCTTAACTGTTTGAAGCCTATTTGGCTAGACAACCTGTTGCTGTGTTTCTATCCGAACATGTTGCGTCTTCCATGTCAGTCTGGCGTGTTTTCATACTCTGTATGTTTATTTGGAGGATTTGTTCTGGTTAATTAGATTCACCTTCACCTGTAAAGTCTACAGTTTGAGTTATCCTTTAACTATGAGTCACAACAATACTACAGATGTTTTAGATTCAGTGAATGCTTGTGAATGGAATTCCAAAAAGATAAAACATTTATGAACACCTAAACTATTGAAAAATAATGAATATTTAAATGTTTTCGTAGGCAAGAGAGAGTTGCCACTCTATTGATTTTGGAAATAAAAAATAAATGTTTAGCTTGTCTTTGAAGAGACTTATGAGCGAACTATGTGCATAACAAGACTTAGTATTGATGGTAGAAAGCACTGCCATGAATCTGTTTGAGCTCATTTCGTAGCTTTATTCATACAAAATTGTCTCTGAAGAAGAAACGAAGGACAGGCTACTGTTGTTGAATAAAGTCATTTGATGGTGTACTGTAGCCATGTCAATCTTGACATGTGTTACTAGTTTTATTATTTTGTCATTTCCATGGGGTATAATCATAATTAATCTTTTAACAGAGCCATTTGAGAATGTACTAGAAGAGCTCAGCGTGACTCCCACTGCTGTTACAGAGAGCTTTTCACAGCACTTAGCACCAAGGATAACTCATCGCTTCAAGTGCTCCCTGGAGCCTCCACAAGGCTAACCAATGTTAACAACCATTACATGCCACAGAGGACTTATGTATAAAAGGTTTTGACTCTGTCTGTTCAAACCATTTTTTCGTAAAACAATTTCTAATTACCCATTTCATGCAGAGTTGTGTCTATCCTGAAAGATCAAAGTCAAAGGAAAACAGGGGTTTTGTGTAATTCGACGATCTCAGTTTTTCCTGTGCCCTCACACAATCCTTCGTAACAGAAGGCTGTTAGCAGAACCTGTCAGGCTTTTCTCCACCAACACACAATGCGAGATGATAATGAAGTGTAAATCTATTGATTCATTGATTCAGTCATTAGATTATTCATGTATTAAGGTGCACCCCCAGAAGTGCTATTAGGTGTTGCAGCAGAACTCATTGCTAAAAACAATGATATGTTAGGAACATAATTTAGACTCAGCAGGGGATTCACAAATGAATGCAAATAAATTATAATCTAATCTTTGACCTAAATTACTGTTAAATTGCATGGCAGAGGCCTACGTGATAAACATGAGAAGCTTGTCTTCACAGCACCTTGTTTCTTACAGAGGTAGCAAAACAGATGCTTTACCCAAGTGGCTACATAGACCTTTAAAATTAGGGCTAAAATTTTCTGGATTAGATAGATGTGAAAAAGAACAGGCTTTAAAAAAGTAAAAAGTATAATGACATTTCAAGCTATTTCAGTACAAAGCGCTAAAGGAAATGACGAGAATATGTCTTATAATCAAATATTTTAAACAGTTCACATTAATAAAGTCATGGATGAGAATAAATGGTTTGTGTGAATCTTCTTCTTGTCACAGTGTTGTTGCGCCTGTCATGTTCCAGGGGACAGCTATTTTTCAGATGTTCCCATCTCATCTACAGTATGTAAACTGAAACTGATTTGACAAATAATGTACAATCTAGGCCTGTGTTGAAAATCTCGATTTTTCAATTCTGAATCGATTTTTATATTAATTTGTAAATATTGATCTGTAACTCAAAGGATCGATTAAAATCTTTTTTTTTTTTAATAATCTTTTTTTTTTAAAATAGGCCTTCATTTTCCCGTGAACTATCTGCGTCATTGAAATCACGTATAAAACACCATTTAGACTAAATAAACATCTGGGAAAAAAGGCTTTTTTCAAAAAACACTTGTCAAAATGTCAAAGATCGGATCGGATCGAATCGGATCGAATCGACCCAAATAATAATAATCGATTCAAGATCTTAAGAAAAATTTTAATCGATACCCAGCCTTAGAATCAAGAGAAGTTCCTTTCAAAAACAAGAAAAAGATAATCCAAAATTTCCATCAAATGAGCTAAACACTAAAAGACTAGAAGTCTGTATCTCTTAATATAAAATGGCTCATTAAGTACACATGGGTACTATTCAGTCAGCAGTACCTTTTATACAGTATGATTCATTTCCATTCGATAGAGGCTGGTCCAGTTTGCAACATCTTCTAAATATAGATTTTTATCAACTGTACATGAAAACACAACAATTTTATAAAAGTGTTAAATACATATAGTTATGAAAAGAACAAGGAATCACAAATATTTCTGGCACTTCATCTCATTGTTCTTGTTTGAATTTGTTTTCATCTTTAATATACAAGTCTAAGACACAAAATTGGTTTAAATAAAGCTTATACAGTGGCTAAATAAAACAGATTATGTCAGCTTGTCAGAAAACATACTTGCATTAAACATGCAAGCAGAGAAGGTGGGTGTCTGAGTGGGGCATCTACTAGCAGGCTGTCTGAAGCACTACTTACTGTAAGTAGATCACTGCTGCTGAGCTCAGGTGAATTCATGTTGTGAACCTACTCATATGTTTTCTTTACATTAACTTAGTTATCATGGGCAGATTTTCCTTTAATATCATTGAAATCATTCTGATCAATGATTCAAACCAAATGTTTCCATGGACACCAAATGAAGAGATGTGCCAAGCTGAGTGTTTAAATCAGTGAAAAGTGGACCTGCCCACTAATATGGTAAAATGTGCCAAAAGAAAAAAAGGAAACAAATATTGTTTTATCAACTGTCATTGAAGAAATCTTATGTATCCACTGGGACAATTCGTACACAGCTGAGACAGAAAAATTTGTTAAGTACAGTCACATAGTGTTTGTGCTTAATTACGTACAGCCTTTACTCACTGTACAACACTAAAGCACTATACTACATAAAACTACTTGAGTCCTCAGAGTGTGAGCCTCTGGCAAACAGGTTAAAGCGTGAGCATAATGCTGCCTAAAATGAGAAATAGTCTTGATTGAGGGGGTGGACAACCGAACTTATTAACCATCCCCCCAATGCCTGAATTAATGTACTTACAATTACATAAAAGAGAAAATAAATCCAGGAAAAAATAAGGAAAATAACAACAATAAAAAGAAGAAAAGGAAAAAAAAAGACTGGAATAAAATAGAATATAATCAGATATCTAATACATTTTTATTTTTTTATTTTCTTAATAATATTTTTTTAATAAATGCATAAAAAACAATAAATAAACAAAAATAGATAAAAAACAATTGAAAAAGACTGGAAGTGGTTTAGCATCAAGTGGTTAAAGAAATAAAACAAAACATAACATAAAGAATTCTATTCAACTGCTTATTATAGAAAGTTGAGAAACATATGGTTGCTTTATGTTTGGTATTACTTTATTTCAAGTCTTGGATATTCAAAAAGAACAAAATTTGACAGCAAAGTGAATACCACCCACTGTGCCATCTGACCAAACCAGCTGTACCAATATGCCATCCATCCCACAGCCTCTCTGTATGATTATTGTATGATAATTTTTTAGTTTTTAACACCTGGCTGAAAATGTACTTAATAAAAACACTTCCATGGACATCATGGTTATAGCCTGGTTGGGGGAGATCGTTCATACAGAACGACATTTAATGACTGCGGTCATTCATGATTAATCTGCAGATGCAGCAAGTATTTAGTTACCTAACCCTAAAAACAAAGAGGTGATAAAATGACAAAAAGATTATCATATCTTTCAAAATAATTTCCTTGTAGGATTAATTAAGTAATTTTCATTTAATTCCATTTTAAAAACATGAGAAAAGCTGAAAATGAAAATTTTTGCATACAAATCAGTTTCTGTAAGACAATGAATTGTTTTAGCTTCACAGGCTTTGTGAAGCATTTTATATTGTAACAGATGATCTCATTTTATAATTTTTATATTTGACATGGAATTTTTTTTTGTTTTTAATAAAAAAGGTTGTCAAGCAAATCTGAGTGCCTGCAGTTGAAGTATCTTTCCAAAACTGGAGGTTGACAGTTTATCAGAGGAGGATAAAAAGAAACAGAAGCTAAGAAACAAAATTAAAGACAACAAAGATTTCCATTTTATCCAGAAACTTCGGTTAGAAACCCAAAAGCTTCTGCTTTGAAACTCTGTAGTCAAAGGCAGCTTGTGTACCACCACTCAGAAGGATCTCTCATCTCTATGCTGATTGTGGAACAAAGATTCCGGGTTTTTATTACCTTCTGAATTCTTGTTTTTAATTTTAAATTATGTTTTTTATTCTTTTACTTTTTAATGCTTCTTTTGCACC